>CAUYLG010050805.1:0-25965 GCA_963573385.1 Cacajao melanocephalus | reverse complement strand
TGAAGCCTGATTCTGTCAGTTCATCACACTCATTCTCCGTCATGCCTTGTTCTCTTGCTGATGAGGAGCTGCGATCCCCTGTAGGAGGAGAGGCATTCTGATTTCGGGTGTTCTCAGCCTTTTTGCACTGATTTCTTCCCATTTTTGTGGATTTATTCATCTGTCGTCTTTGTAATTGCCGACTTTCAGATTGGGTCTGAGTGGACGTCCAGCTTATTGGTGATGAAGTTTTTTCTGTGTCTTAGTTTTCCTTCAGTGGACGCCCCTTCCCCACAGAGCTGGACCTTCCCGGTTCGGCTGTGCTTGCTGTGAAACTCTCAGTCCGCAGCGTTTCCAATTACTGTTCTCCTTGTGGGGATGGGACCTGCCGAGCCTGACTCAAAGGGCACCCTGTCCCGTATACTCCGCACCGAGAAGCGCCATGCCGGGGCGCCGGCAAAACAGCCGTGCCGGCCAAAAAAGTTGCGCTAGCGACCTGTGTGGCTCCTCTGCTGGGAATCTCCCGGTCTGTGGGCAACAAAAATTCGTCTGAAAGTGCAGCGTCCACTCACTCTCTGCGTTTTCACTGGGAGCTACAATCCTAAACTGTTGCTAATCGGCCATCTTGGATCTCTCTCCCCACACACACAATTTTAATTACAATTTGAGGGTGTTTGTGTGTCCCTGAAGCCAACTCTTGAGTCTTTGAAGGCAGCCATGAAGTCAGACTTTGAATTGACTGCAAAGTCCACATTCTTTTTTATTTTATATTTTTGAGATGGAGTCTTGCTCTGTTGCCCAGGCTGGAGTGCAGTGGTGTAATCTTGGCTCACTGCAACCTCTGGCTTTCAGGTTCAAGCCATTCTTCTGCTTCAGCCTCCCAAGTAGCTGGGATTACAGGTGCCCACCACCACATGCAGCTAATTTTTGTAATTTCTATAGAGATGGGGTTCACCATATTGGGCAGGCTGATCTTGAGCTCCTGACCTCAGGTGATGCACCTGCCTCCGCCTCCCAAAGTTCTAGGATTACAGGTGTGAGCCACCATGCCTGGCCAAAGTCCACATTCTTACAAGCTTTATTTTCTTCTTATTTGGTAGGTCCATTTAGCAAGATCTCAACACATCATGAATTTTAAATCATTCACATACTTCTAGTGTAAATAAAAAGGAATTTCCCTTAGAGAAACCTCAATTCTGAGCCAATTAAGTTGGGGAGAAAAATAAAATGATTCATGGGAAATGTGACCTGTGCAGCCAGAGCCCTGCACCCAGAAGGGTCCACACTTAGATTAATGCTGTTCTGTTACCATATTGAAATTTTTAGTAATTTTTGAACAAGAGGCTTTATATTTTCATATTCCATAGGGTCTTGAAAATTATATAGCCAGAGAAACACACAGATACGCAATTAAATTCACTAGGGTTTTTCTCTCTTTGATATTTACACAAGAACAGAAAGTTAACAGGAAATAAAATATTTTCCAATGTCTTTGAAAGAGAATGTTTTTATATAAGTTGTGTGTTCTCACTAATTTTTTCTTCTTGAAGTAATGTATTAATTAATCACAGTCTGCTCCTATAATTTTGACATTCACTTTAATAGTCCAAAGGGAAGATGTGATTAAGTATTAAAATTATCATGAACAACATTAAAAGACAGACATATAGGAACCTCTATGTTTCAGGCCAAACAAACTACCTAAGCAAAAGAAAGATTTTGATGTCTGGAGAAAATATTTGCAAACTATACATCTAACAAAGATCTAATATCCAGAATACACAAGAAACTTGAGGCCGGGCTGGTGGCTCATGCCTGTAATGCCCGCAATTTGGAAGGCCAAGGCAGGCGGATCACCTGAGGTCAGGAGTTCGAGACCAGCCTGACCATCATGGTAAATCCCCATCTCTACAAAAAATACAAAAATTAGCCAGGTATGGTGGCATGTGCCTGTAAGCCTAGCTACTCAGGAGGCTGGGGCATGAGAATGGCTTGAATTTGGGAGGTGGAGGTTGCAGTAAGCTGAGATCACACCACTGCACTCCAGCCAGGGGGATGGAGTGAGACCCTGTCTCCAAAAAGTAATCTTAAACAAATGTACAAGCGAAAAGCAAACAACCCTTTTAAAAAGTGGACATAGGGCATGAGCAGACACTATTCAAAAGAAGATATACAAGCGGCCAACAAGCATATGAAAAAATGTTCAATGTCATAATCATTGGAGAAATGTAAATCAATACTACAATGAGATACCATCTCACACCAGTCAGAATGGTTATTGCTAAAAAGTAAAAAAATAACAGATGCTGATGAGGTTGTGGAGAAAAGGGAACACTTATTCACTTCTGGTGGGAGTGGAAATTAGTTCACGAGTTTACCTATGGAACAATCCTGTACAAGTACCCCAAGTCTAAAGTAAAAGTTATAAAATATTTTTTAAAAAGATTTTGATGGCAACGGAAAGCACATGCTAAGGCAGTAAGGAGCAAGATGGGAGTACAGACATGAATGGTCGTACATGCCTGTTAAGATGCTTGGACCCTCTCCTGAGGCATAGAGGCCATCGAAAGGTTTTAAGCAGTAGAGTATGGTCAACATCATTATCTGCATTTTTTTTTTTGAGATGTATTCTCGCTCTGTTGCCTGGGCTGGAATGCAGTGGTGTGATCTCGGCTCACTGCAACCTCCACTTCCCAGGTTCAAGTAATTCTTCTGCCTCAGCCTCCTGAGTAGCTGGGACTACCGACACGCCCACCACACCTGGCTAATTTTTGTATTTTTAGTAGAGACGGGGTTTCACCATATTAGTCAGGCTGTTCTGGAACTCCTGACCTCGTGATCTTCCCATCTCAGCCTCCCAAAATGCTGAGATTATAGGCATGAGCCACCACACCTGGCCATTATCTGCATTTTTAAGGGCTGCTATATTTAGCAAATAAAACTACAGAATGCCTAGTTAAATTTGAATTTCAGATAAACAATACATTTTTTTTTTAGTATTGGTGTATCCTATGCAACGTTTGGTACATACTTATACCAAAAAGTATTTGTTGTTTTCAATTTCATGTGAGCCTCCTGTATTTTATCTGGCAACTTTACTAGGCTTCTTTCTTTCTTTTCTTTTCTTTTTTTTTTTTTTGAGACGGAGTCCCACTCTGTTGCCCAGGCTGGGGTGTGGTGGTGCAATCTCATCTCACTGCAACCTCCATCTCACAGGTTCCAGTAATTCTTCTGCTTCAGCCTCAGAGTAGCCGGGGTTACAGGCACATGCCACCACGCTGGGCTAATTTTTGTATTTTTGGTAGAGATGGTGTTTCACCATGTCGGTCAGGCTGGTATTGAACTCCTGACCTCAGCTGATCCGCCTGCCTGAGCCTCCCAAAGTGCTGGGATTACAGGCATGAGCCACCATGCCCAGCCTAGGTTTCTTAATGTAATGCCTGATGCATAGTAAATGGTAAATACATTTCAGGCACTCTGCTTTTCTTGCCACCTGTAGGTGGCAGTCTTATCAAATAATTTTAAAGGAGTTCCGACAAAGATATTTAACATTGTACTGTACAAGTTTAATACTGTTTAATCCCTCTATTAATATGGCTCTTAAAATGATATAAATGAAGTTTACACAAAATAAAAATAAATTTGAGGGTGCTCAAAACTAAATATAATTCAGTCCTCATCTTTTATACAATCTACCATCAAATATTCAAATCTGGATGTCTAATGCTGGTGAAGTGTAGTGCTTTTATACTTCTAAGGATATTTTGAGGTATTTTGTAGCTTTTCATGATATTATAAATGGGATCTTTTCTCCTCATATTTTCTAACAGACTACTTCTGCTGTGTACATAGCTATTGATTTTTGTATGTTTATTTTTGCTTCAGACCATACACTATTAGTTCAAGTAGTATTACCGTAAATACTCTTGGATTTTCCAGTAGACAATTAAATGATCTTCAAATAATGTACTTTTCTTTCTTTTTCAAATAGTAATCAATCTCTTTTAAAAAACTAAATGTAATTGTACTAGATGCAGGTGTTAAGAAGAAAAAGAAATAATCATATTGATGCTCTTAAAAAACTATTTCCAGCCAGGTGCAGTGGCCCATGCCTGTAATCCCAGCACTTTGGGAGGCCAAGGCAGGTAGATCACCTGAGGTTAGGAGTTCGAAACCAGCCTGGCCAACATGGTGAAACCCCGTCTCTACTAAAAATACAAAAATCAGCTGGGTGTGGTGGCATGCACCTGTAATCCCAGCTACTTGGGAAGCTGAGACAAGAGAATGGCTTGAACCCAGGAGGTGGAGGTTGCAATGAGCTGAGATCATTCCACTGCACTCCAGCCTGGGCAACAGAGCGAGACTCCATCTCAAAACTAAAACACAAAAACAAACCAGAAAACTACTTCCATTAGTATGAGATTTTATATTCACTCAAAACTATTATTATAATAATTTAAAATTTAATCCAAAAATACAACTATAACCTTATAATTGTATTTATACATGAATAATATAGAATTGTGTAAAAATGGGACCTCAGGTATCTCTTACATCTACACCCATGCCCTCCTACCCATTATACTGAGAATGGTTGTTCTTATCACAGAGATTTTCTCCTTACAAAGCCAAAGGAGAAGACATCCCCATGAGATCCAATAAAGTCTTTAAGTAACTTGTTCCATTATTATATACTGTATTCTAGAGAAGAATAATTCTAATTCCTTTTGAATTTCAATACAAGAGACTTGAATTTTTTTAAAAGAAAGTTACATGACTTTCTACCATTATTCATTACCTTTTGAGCTGTAACAGACAGTGTACTCAGCATTACACAAAACACAGGACACAGTGCCTTCCCTTAGCTGATGTTGAGAAGCCGCCTTAGAATTAGAATCTATAAACATGAGTTTCGAATGTGGCACCATTAGGCATTTTAGTTCACAGATATTTTAATGTGTGTTGATTTATAAACTGTAAAATAGAATGGAAGTTTAAATATTAATCTGAAAAATAAACTTTGTACGAGGTGGCACTGTTTATGTTAATATGTTATTTCTGTTGAAGTTGACTAAGTAATGATTTCCTTACACTTTGCTGTATTCCAACACTTACTCTGCAAGTATAAAATCTATTAATCATTTTTATGAATATGAAAGTAAATTAGTCTCAATGAAAAAATTAGAAAACACAGAAAAGTGTAAATAGAAAAATCATCTGCAATTCAATGTTTAGGCAGCTTACAAAATTTTTTTTTCTTCTGTGGTTCAGGAAACTCATAATAAGGCATAAGCTTTGGAATCAGACAAATCTGGGTTCAAATTTTACACTCTCCACTTACTCAGTGCACCTTGCAGTATGCCTCTTAATCTCAATGAGTTTATTTTAAATTTTGACTTACCTTCCCCTCCAGTTACCATGCCTTCTTCCCTCCCTCCCTCCCTCCCTCCCTTCCTTCCTTCCTCCCTTCCTTCCACCCTCCTTCCCTTCCCTGCCCTCCCTTCTCCTTCCTTCCTTCCTCTCTTTTTCTTTCTTTCTTTCTTCTTTTCTTTCTCTTTCTTTTTCTTTCTTTCTTTCTTTTCCTTTCTTTCTCTCTTTTTCTTTCTCCTTCCCTTCCTCCCTTCCCTCCTTTCTTCCTTCCTTTCCCTCCCTCCTTCCCTCCATTCTCTCTTCTTTCTCTCTTCCCTCCCTTCTTTCTTCTTTCTCCCTTCCCACCCCGCCCCGTCCCAACCAACCTCACCCCATCCCATTCAGCTGCTGTTGCCCACACTGGAGTACAGTGGCACAATCTCAGCTCACTGCAGCCTCCTCCTCCCGAGTTCAACCAATTCTCCTGCCTCAGCCTCCTGAATAGTTGGGATTACAGGCACCTGCCACCATGCCCGGCTCACTTTTTTGTATTTTTAGTAGAGACGGGCTTTCACCATGTTGTCCCGGCTGGTTTCAAACGCCTGACCTCAAGTGATCAGTCCACCTCCACCTCCCAAAGTGCTAGGATTACAGGCGTGAGCCTCCATGCCTGGCCCATCCATTTCTTTAGAAAAGTGTGTATTGTCCTTTCTTACCCTCATTGCACTCCTCTACCTACTATAATCTGGCTTCTGTCCCCATTGTCCAGAAATGACTCTCATGAAGGTCACTAATGGCCTGCGTGTTGCCAAGTTCAGTGCACATTTTCCTTCTTTATCTTATGCTCCCTCTCAGCAGCTGTGTTGCCCTGGCATGCTGCAGAAGTGATACTAGACAGCTAATTGCAGACATTTCTTTCCAAGTTCAGTGAAGGAGTGTTGGTAGCTTGAAATTATTAGCCACAGTGACAGTATTTACACCACAAATATCAGCAAATGCTATAAATCAGGGCCTTTTCTTCCCTGATAGCCACATGCTAAACATTTACCTGCACACTAAGAGATATAGGGGATCATTTCCCCCTTCATAGGATGCTATTTTTGTTGTTGTTGTTTATCCAATACTACCCCCTCCTGGTTTTCTTTCCATCTTAGCTCCCCTATCCCACTGTTACATGTTAGCATTCTTCTTTCATGTCCTAGCTCCATAAATGATCTCACCGGTTTCTGTGTATTCAAATACTACCACTATGTGGATCAATTCTGGATTTGCATCTGCAGCCCAGACCTCTCCTCTAAGATTCAAATTCAAGCATGGAACCACTCATTTAAACTTGTACTGGGGGTCTTACAGCAGACATCTCAAACTCATTGACAAAACTTAGTTTCATAAAACCTTTCACTTTTTTTTTTGTGTGTGTGTGAGATAGAGTCTCGCTCTGTCACCCTGGCTGGAGTGCAATCTCAGCTCACTGCAACCTCTGCCTCCAGGGTTCAAGCGATTCTCGTGCCTAAGCCTCCCAAGTAGCTGGGATTACAGGCACCTGCCACCATACCCAGCTAATTTTTGTGTTTTTAGTAGAGACAGGGTTTCACCATGTTGGCCAGGCTGGTCTTGAACACCTGACATCAAGTGATCCACCTGCCTTGGCCTCCCAAAGTGTTGTGATGTGTGAGGTGTGAGCCACCGCGACCAGCCGAGCCTTTCCCTTTCTGGTCTTTCCCATCCCAACATTCTCCATTTCAGCAAGCAGAACCACAAGATACTCGATCACTGAAGCCAGAAACCTAAGCATCATCCATGGGTCTTCCCTGTTCCTCAACTTCATGTCTAATCCATCGGCAAATCCTGTCAATTCTACCTCCAAAATAGCTTGTTCCTCTTATTTTTTTCTTCTTCAGCTTTATTCCCATCATATTTTTGGCGACCATCATCTTTCAGCTCAATTACTGTAACAGCTGCAAACTGATCTCTGAACTTTGATTCTTCTTCCCCTCAAATCCATTCTCCATATAGCAGTAAAAAGTGATCATAACATGTGGAGGAGATCACATCATTTGTCTGTTTAAAGTCTTTTTTTTAATTTCTCAAACAGCTCTTTTATTCATTAAAGCTTTTTTAATTTTATTATGCTTTAAGTTCTGGGATGCATGTACAGAATGTGAGGTTTGTTACATAGGTATTGTCTGCTTAAAGTCTTTAAATGGCCTTTCATTGCATTTAGTTAAAAAAAATTTTTCAGGTTTTTGAATTGGTCTCTGCTTATCTCTTTCCAGCTTTTGAAGTGTGATTATTTAAGCTCATGTATGTTCTGTTTAAGACTTTGGCTTCCTAGTCTCTGAATATGCCGGGCTTCCCCTGCACCCCACATATAGCTTTTGTATGTACATACCCAGTCTGAAATGATCTTTTCTTTGCTCCTTAGTTCCTTGTGTTCCTTTTATTACGAAATCAATTTAAATTTACCCTTTCCCTTGTTCTTTATTCTAGCCCCTTGTTTATTTCCTGATTGACTCAATAAATGAATCTGTAAGATTCCTAAGGATTTATCTAATAGGAATGAATAATGAAAAAGTATTAAAAAGTTCTTAGCATGAGGCCTGGTGAAGGGTATATGTTAAGGAAGAATTTCTTTTTGCTACTATTTTTCAATTTAATTTCATTTATAACATTCTATAGTTCCTAAATAAAGACTTGTGTCCTGAAGGTGACTGTGTTAAAGCTTCCTAGTTTCACAGATGGGTAAGCTGATTTAAGCAGGACATCCCTAGTTTTTATGCTTTGGTTTATTAGGAATGTACCGGTAAAGGAAGGAGTGAATATTGCTGGTAGGAACTGAAACATTTATGGTGGTCCAAATAGGATAAAAGACAAGAGCACTAATAAAACTATTAGACCACAAGTGCCTCTTGTTTTTCCTGATCAAACAGATGTAGAAAGAGCATGTTAAGATTTTGGTGATTTAATTGGTCAGACTGTGATGCTAACAAGGCTCTGGTTATATGCTTCTAAATTTAGTCACTTAGTTTGATATCAGAGAGTTCTGCAACTGTAATATTATATTAAAAATAAAGCTTTTCAATCGTTACAGCACCAAGGGCAAGTACAAGTTTGGGGCATTATATATATATATATATATATATACGCACACACACACACACACACATATATATACACACATATATGCATATATATGTATATACACACATATATTACACATATATACATATATATATACAGACACATAAACACACACATATATGTACACACACACACATATGTTTTTTTCTTTTTCTTCTTTTGAGACCGGATCTCACTCTGTCACCCAGGCTGGAGTACAGTGGCGTGATCCTGGCTCACTGCAACCTCCACCTCCTGGGCTCAAGCGATCCTCCTGCATTAGCCTCCCAAGTAGCTGGGACCACAGACACATACCACCATGCCTGGCTAATTTTGTATTTTTGGTAGAGACGTGGTTTCACCATGTTGCCCAGGCTGGTGTTGAAGTCCTGAGCTCAAGTGATCTGTCTGCCTAGGCCTCCCAAAATGCTGGGATTACAGACATGAGCCACCGAGCCCAGCCCATTATGTTTTTTTAAGTAGGGGTGATTTAGGGAGTAGCATCACTTTACAATACTAAGAAGAGTACACTCAAGCAATATAACATTTAAATAACATTAGTACCAGCATCAGATTTTAAAACCATTAAAGGCAAGAAATTTGTTCAAATACTTGGTTGTTTCTCAGGAGCAGTAACCTTTCCGTAGCCTTGAGGATGTATCCACAACAGGCCCTCCAGGCAAATGCTTTCTACTTTCACCCAAACCTGTAGCCGCACCCTCTCCAGTCTCTTGGTCTCCCTTAAGGACTTAGAACAAAATTTCCCTGACCTTTCACCTTGAACTGCCCTGTCCACTGTGGTCTTTCAGGAGTAAGGGCTCACTCCTAGGCCTTGTTTTGCCATGCAGTCAAAAAATATAGAAAAAGAACAACTTAAGAGACGTAAGAAAGCTTTGACCTGTGAAGGAAAATTTATACGAGGCCGTTGGTTTGTACTGAGCTCTCGCACTGGGTCCAACAGACCGAAGCAAAATGGAATCACTCCTGCTGAAGTTTCACACCATCAAACCAAAACTAAGCTGTTGATCTGACCTTCCAAAGAATCAGAGAGAGAGAGAGAGAGAGAGAGAGCGCGAGAGAGAGAGAGCACCAAATCCCCAAACAGACCAGTTTTACCTGGCATGATAAGGAAGTCCTCTCTGCTTTAACCTTTAGGAAGAAAGCAACTTCAAAATGACCAATCCACTTTTTGTTCTCTGGGTGTGCTTCCCTAGCCCTTTCTGCTTATAAAGCCAACCTTCTCTGTTCAGCTCATTTACAGATTGAGTCGTTGCCCAATTCTAGAATCACAATAAAAGCCTATTAAGATCTTTACCTAAATGAGTTTTGATTTTGTCTTTTGACAGACTCACTTGATTTTTTTCCCACAGATTCACTTTCCTCTTGCCTGCCACCTTCTTTTTCGGGAATCCCATTGTATGTTCTCAAGGACCCTGTTTATTCTGCAACTCAGATCAAAATTCCTCTTTCCTAAAGATGAGGTGCAGAAGAGAGAAGGCCTTGGCTTTGCTTATATAGAGAGTTGATTTCCTGGGAAACCTCCAGCCACAGACCTTTTATTTACTTTATTATTATTTTTTTTACTCTGCCATAAATTCAACCAAGTCTACACAACTCTTTTAATATGTGAATGATGAAAGAATAAAAGACAGCCTCACTGGAAGACAGGATGTGCGTCACCATTAGAAAAAAAAATCAACACAAACTTCATCCTAAAGTCAATGATGTTTAGTGCAGCCTGGTTTGTAACAGTGAAATCAGCAACAACATAAATGACTGGCAAAAGGAAAATGGTTCCCTAAACTATATTACACCCACGCTATGGAATATATCCATACCATGCAGCATTCAAAGAATAAAACAGATCTATATGCATCGATATGAAAAGACCTTTAAGATAAATTGTTAAATCAAAACAGATCTGTAGAAAAAGCACAATCCAGTTACATAAAAATACGTATTTATTTGTGTATATGTATACACACACAATGCATATATGTACATAAACAAAGAAAAAGATCTAGAATGATACCCGTCAAATAGTAGTGAGCTTTTGCTTTATTTCTGAATTTTTGACAACTTAAATGTATTGATATACTACTTATGTAATTAAACAGTTAAGAAAAAAGGGCAAGGAAAGCAAGAAGTCATGCCGCATAGCCTAGTGCTACCTGCCCGGTCCCTGGAACCAGACAACCTGTATCCAGATTCTAGCTTGCCGCTTACTTAACCTCTCTGCACTTCAGATTCCTCCTCTGCAAACTGGAGGGTAACAACAGTGTCTACCTCTGAAGGTGGTTATAGACATGAAATAAGATGGTGTGTTTAAAATGGTTGGGACCTCATGATGGCTATATAAATGTTAGCTAGCATTACTGATTAAGGAGAGAATAAATCACTGATGATTCCACTTTAGTCTGAGAAGAATGATTATTTTTTTCGTATTCTGGCACTAGTGAGACCTCAGGAAATGTGTTTTTAAAAAATCAATGTCAAATAGCCTGAAGACGAGGCTTCTCATGGTCCTGCTATTAGCTAGTCTTCCTGGAACAAAATGCACACTGGAGAGAGTACAGTTCCACTGACATTCGCACCAAATACTCCACTGGGTGCTAGAGACCAGTGAGGCAACATTTCTGCTTTTAAGGGGCCCATTTTATGTGACGGGGGTGTAGCAGAGGGAAGAATCAAATCAGTAAACAAATCTTTTTAACAGTGTAGTCCACAAGATGGGGCGACACAGAACAGTGAGTGGAGCTAGAGAAGAAAAGAATGGGAGGGACAAGAACGCTCCTGGTAGAATGCTCTGGAAAGATGAGAGGAGTTAGTGATGAAAGTAAAAAAAGGGATGGGCACTTCAGGTGAGGAAAACAACATGATTTATTTAGGGGAACTATAAGGAATTAAAATGTATGTCTGGATGATGAATGAGGGGGCAAGGAAAAATGGTCGGAGGAAGTAACGAAGAAAAAATTTAGAAAGATAGTGACAACGATTTACCTTAATTATGTAGCATCAGAGTGGTAGTAGAAACTTCACAAAGCAAGATCACGGTGGAAAGATTATGGAAGACAATCTGCCTATTTGGACAGATTGAGAGGTTTGTTTGTTTGTTTGTTTTTAGACAGAGTTTCACTCTGTCGTCCAAACTGGAGTGCAGTGGCCCAATCCTGGCTCAGGGCAGCCTTAACCTCCTGGGCTCAGGTGATCCTCCCATCTCAGTCTCCTGAGTAGCTGGGACCACAAGTGTGTGACACTACACCCGGGTAATTTTTGGATTTTTTGTAGAGATGGGGTTTTGCCATGTTGCCCAGGCTGGTCTCAAACTCCTGGGCTCAAGCTATCCACCTACCTTGGCCTCCCAAAGTGCTAGGATTATAGGCGTGAGCCACCGTGCCCAGCCAGACTGATTTTACGAATGAAGTCTCATTTTGACAAGTCATCTTTTGAAAAAACATGACAGGCTGACTTCTGCCTTGTATTTCCAGGTGGAATGCATCAGGTCATGGCAGACCAGTGCTCTTGCTGCAACACCTGAGAAAAAGAAAGATAAGTTACCAAAATCATAGTGCAAAACATTTAGTGAGAGACCTTGGTGAGAGAGCTATAGAAACAATGAATCCTATATGAACTAACATTTCAGAGAGAGGGGAGTACTTCTTAAGGGAGCTATCTCTGGCCATTTTCCTCCCAGGAGATATTTGTTAGTTCTGAGTAAAAACTAAGAATCATGCTGGGCTAGCAGGCGGGACTCTTGGTGCTTGCATGGGGCTGGCTTGACAGATTGTAAACTAGTTAGAACTGAACACATAGGAGCATATGCTGATGCTTCGGTGATGCAGGAGGCTGGGAGATTTGGCCAGAGAGGCAGAGTGAAATATCCCAATTTCATGGTACTTAGGAGACAAAGTCCCACTAGGAGGAGGCATCCTGCCACAAATACACGGCCAGTTACCCTCAAGACATTTGTTAAATATTGAAGCTGCCTGGGATCAGAGGGCAAAAAGCTCAACTTAAAACCTCTGAAGAGCAGAACTGACTCTGAACAGCCGAAGAGCCAGAGATCCAGCAGGCTCTTAACCAAAAGCCTGGAGGGCCACACTTGAGGAACAGTGACAGAAAGAGATCCCTATTTGGGTTGAAGTGATCTGCCTATTTCATGGAGGATGACATAACCTGAAACCTCTGAATTCTTTATATACAATGTTTGGCATGCAATTAAAATTACAAAATTTGTGAAGGAGCAGGAAAATATGGCCAATAACCAAGAGAAAAAGCAGACAATACAAGCAAAGCCACAGATAGTTGATATACTTGAGTTAACTGACAAGGACTCTAAGAATAACTATGATTAAGAAGTTAAACCAAATAGAAAAAATATGGAGAAACATGAAAAGGTAGAGAAATTCAACAGAGGTAGAATCTACTAGAAAGAATCAAAAGCACATTCTAGAAACGAAAAGGACACTATATGAAATTAAGAACACTTCGGATGAGTTTTACAGTCACAGCACAGCAAAGAAAGGGTTAATCTTTTGAAGACAGGTCAATAAAAATGATCCAAATTGAAACATAGAAAAAATCATGGAACAAAAAGAATGGAGCAAAGGAGACATGTGGGGCATAGTCAAGCAATCTAACATATTTGTAATTGGAGTGGGTCGGGATAGAGAAGGGAGCAGAAGGAATATTTAAAAGATTTAAAAGATAAGTGAAACCTAAGTAGAATAAAAGAAAATGATACGTAGGTATATCATAGCCAAACTGATGAAAACCAAAGATTAAAAACGTTTTAGGCTGGGTGTGATGGCTCACATCTATAATCCCAGCACTTTGGGAGGCCAAATTGGGAGGATCATTGAAGTCAGGAGTTCGAAATCAGTCTGGGCAACATAGTTGGACCCTGTCTCTAAAGGAAAAAGAAAATTTAGCTGGGCATCCCATACCTGGTGTTCTTGTAGTCCAAGCTACTTGGGAGGCTGAGGCGGGAGCTCAGAAGTTTGAGGTTGCAGTGAGCTATGATCACACCACTGCATTCCAGTCTGGGTGACAGAGGGAGTCACCCTATTACAAAAATACATTATTTTTTTTTGAGATGGAGTCTTGCTCTGTCACCCAGGCTAGAGTGCAATGGCACAGTCTAGGCTCACTGCAAACTTTGCCTCCTGGGTTCAAGTGATTCTCCTGCCTCAGCCTCCTGAGTAGCTGGGACTACAGGCATGCACCATCACACCCGGCTAATTTTTGTATTTTTAGTAGAGGCGGGGTTTCACCATGTTGGCCAGGCTAGTCTCAAACCCCTGACTTTGTGATTTGCCTGCCTTGTCCTCCCAAATTGCTGGGATTACAGGCGTGAGCCTCCACACCGAGCCTCAAAATACATTTTTTAACAGAGGAAAAAAATATACTTTATCTTCAAAGGTACAACAGTAACACCAACTGCAATCTTTTAAACAGAAACTATGAAAAAATAAATGGAATGACACATCTTCAAACTGCTGAAAAAAAGAAAGAAAAAGGTGTCACTAATGATTTTACCTACATCAAAAATGGATTTGTTGTCCACCATCTCGTGCTCATGACTATTTGTGGGTCCTCTGCAACACTCTTTGGTATCCTGTGATGTCTTCCTCATACCCCTCTCTATTGTAGAATTTCAGGCTTCACAGTTCTGTAGTGTCAAAATCACGTATGCTAGGTTATATACACTGCAGCTTTATCCTCCTTTAAAGTGATCTTTGCTTTTATCCACTGGCTTTAATCTGCAATCAAACATTAATGTAACCCCATTAGGAGTTTGGTATTCCATTGACTATGAGCAACAGCTCTCTGCTTATATATTAGGAACATAATTTGTATTAGAAGATTCTTTTCTAATGTTTTTTTGTAAAATAGTGTCGACGTCCCAGTGGTTAGAGAAATGTTTTATGCCTTACAAGTGTTAGACTGGGAGTTCAGTCACAAACGATATATCATGTATGTCACTTAAGAATTTAAATGAAGCATGGCTGGGCATGGTGGCTCACTCCTGTAATCTCATCACTTTGGGAGGCCAAGGTGGGAGGATCACCTGAGGTCTGGAGTTCAAGACCAGCCTGACCAATATGGAAAAAACCCATTTCTACTAAAAATACCAAATTAGCCAGGTGTGGTGGCCACATACCTGTAATCCCAGCTATTTGAGAGGCTGAGACAGGAGAATCGCTTGAACCTGGTAGGCGGAGGTTGCGGTGAGCTGAGATCTCACCATTGCACTCCAGCCTGGGCAAAAAGAGCAAAACTCCAACTTAAAAAAAAATAAAAGTAAAAGAATAACAAAAAAGAATTTAAATAAAGCAGTTCAATAATATAAGCATCAGTGCCATCACTAGGTTGCCATCACTAGGTTGTAGGTTTCTTTCGCTATGATTTAACATATCTAAGCAGTGACTGAGAAGGCTTGTAAAACATGTGTCTTCAATAATTCCCTAGATTCTGCAGAGAACAGTGAGAACTTATTGTGGCTAATGTGCTCTTCCTGGTCTATCTGTGGTATTCAGACTGATCATCCAGTCACTTTTTCAAATATGCCTCACCTCTTTCTTGAAACTAAAGAGACACCATCCAGCAACAGATGAATAATCCTTGATGATTAGGATAAACCAGTTGCCTCTCCCGATCTCTCAAATATTCCATTGAACTTCCACATATCTAATTCTCAAACTGCTCAAATGCCCTATTGATATGGTTTGGCTCTGTGTCTCCACTCAGATCTCATTGTGAATTGTAATTCCCCACATGTGGAGGGAGGGACGTGTAATCCCCACATTTTGAGGGAGGGAGGTGATTGGATCATGGGGGCAGTTTCCTCTATGCTACTCTTGTGATAGTGAGTGAGTTCTCATAAGATCTGTTGGTTTTATAAGCGCCTGGCACTTCCCCTGCTTGTACTTTTCCCTCCTGCCACCATGTGAAGAGGGTCCTTACTTCCTCTTCACCTTACTCCATGATTGTAAGTTTCCCAAGGCCTCCCCAGCCATCCAAACTGTGAGTCAATTAAACCATTTTCCTTTATAAATTGCCCAGCCTCAGGTAGTATCTTTATAGCAGTGTGAGAACGGACTAATACACCTGTGTTTCTTGCTTTGTTTCAGGACACTAGTTCCTGGCGTAGATACCTTTGGACAGCTAGTACTTTTTACCCCCTGGCTCCTGCTCAGGGACTAGAATCCATTCTTATCTCCACTTTGGTTCCCTTGTACTGATTTCCTTTATGATGGAGCCTATGTCTAAAATATTTAACATCTCTGCTCGGCTCTACCAAATGCTGTCACTAGCCCTCATGTCTAGATTAGAGGCCCTTCCAGGTTTTACATTCTGACCCGACTTTGGACTAGATTACTTATTACCCTGTTTAACTTTGTCTCTCATTTTACAGCCCAACTTTTTTCTCAGTTGTAGGAGCCCTACAAATGGGTACTTTTCAAATATTTGTTCATTTTACCTATCCTTGTGGAACTTCACCCTGTATATGTGCAGCTTAGTAATCAGTAAGGTCTCAAGAGCATCTTCTGTAGATTCCTGTAGCTCTTTCACCACAGTTTCCTCTAGGCACTTAACCCACACCTTCCATCCACCACAGCTTCTCGGGACCATGACTGTTGTCTCCTAAACTCAGTGGGACCGCTGAGCTCTGTTTGGGTTTCTCCTCCCTTCACCTGTGGCCTGGGAGTTTCCTCTAGTCAGAAGCCAGGGCATTCACAGGACTCAATTTATTTGCTTCTCTTTTCTCAAGAATCACTGTTCTGGGCTGTCTGTTGTCCAATACCTAAAAATAGTTGTTTCATGTATTTTTTTTCAGTCTTTAGTCTTTTGATTTGGGAAGACAAGTCTAATTCTTAACTTCATCATGGCCAAAAGCAGAATTCTAGTGTATAATCTCATTTAAATCTTTACTCTAACTGTAGTTAAGTGTGTCTAATACTCTTGATTTGTTCTTTTTTTTTTAGTTTCTAAAGGCCATTCATTTTGTTAATTCTTTTCAAAGAACCAAATTTTATCCTAGTTCTTCATTTCAAATATTTAGTTGGATTATTTCTATGTAAACAAATTTCCTTTTTCCTCATTCTTGCTTCTACCTCATACCTCTTTTTTTTTTTTTTTTTTTTTAAGACAGAGTTTCACTGTTATTTGCCAGACTGGAGTGCAATGGTGTGATCTCGGCTCAACACAACCTCTGCCTCTCAGGTTCAAATGATTCTCCTGCCTCAGCTTCCTGAGTAGCTGGGATTACAGGCATGCGCCACCACGCCCAGCTAATTTTTATATTTTTACTAGAGACAGGGTTTCTCCATGTTGGTCAGACTGGTCTCAAACTCCCAACTTCAGGTGATCCACCTGCCTTGTCCTCCCAAAGTGTTGGGATTACAGGTGTGAGCCACCGCGCCCAGCGTATCTCATACCTTTTAATGGTGGTCATTTTCCTCTATATAAATATATTTATATATTTACATATATATTTATATATCAACGATACAGAAATTCTGTTTGTGGTCCACTCAATATCTGTTTGTTTTAAAATATCTGTCTTGTCTTCATTTTTGAAAGATATTTTTGCTGTTCATGCAATTTTTTTTTGTTTTTGAGATGGAGTCTCTCTCTCTCTGTAGCCCAGACTGGAGTGCAGTGGCACGATCTCTGCTCACTGCAACCTCTGCCTCCTGAGTTCAAGCTATTCTCCTGCCTCAGTCTCCTGAGTAGCTGGGATTACAGGCATGCACCACCATGCTCAGCTAAATTTTGTATTTTTGGTAGAGACAGGGTTTCACCATGTTGGCCAGGCTGGTCTTGAACTCCTGACCTCAAGTGATCCACCTGTCTTGGCCTCCCAGAGGATTACAGGCATGAGCCACCACACCCGGCCTGTTCATAAAATTTTTGATGAACAATTATAGGCTATCAGAATCCTATTGTCTCATGGCTTTCATCATTTCCCTCGAGTCTGTTGTCAATCTGTTTTGTTTCTAGGTTATCTCTTTTCTCTTTGACTGCTTTTTAGATCTTATTTTTGTTTTTAGTGTTGTTCAGTTTCAATGCAGTGTGTCTAGGTCTAGATTTCTTTTTATTCATCCTACTTGGTATATATTGTATTTCCTTTATCTATTGATATATGTATTTTGTAATATTCTTAATTGTTTTTTCTTCAAATGTAGTCTTTTTTCCATTTTAAAATTATTTCTTGGGACTCCTATTATTACAAAGTAGATCTTCTCATCCCATTATCAATATGTCTTAACCTCTATTTTGCCTTATTTGTCTCCCAATATTTTAGAGCTGTATTTCTAGCAACTTTTTAATATCTACTACCCAATTCACTAATTCTTTCTTTGGTTCTATTTGTCTGTTTTATCTATCCATTGAGTTTTAAAATTTCAGTAGTTGATAGTTATTTCTATTTGGGCTGGAGTGCAGTGGCACGATCTCAGCTCACTGCAACCTCCACCTCCCAGGTTCAAGCAATTCTCTTGCTTTAGCCTCCTGAGTAGCTGGGATTACAGGTGCCTGCCACTATGCCCATCTAAGTTTTTTGTATTTTTAGTACAGGCAGGATTTCACCATGTGAGCCAGGCTGATCACGAACTCCTGACCTTGTGATTCACCCACCTTGGCCCTCCAAAGTGCTGGGATTACAGACGTGAGCCACCCTGCCCAGCCTCTATTTGATTCTTTTTGAAATTTACTTGGTCATTTTTGGTAGTCTCAGTGCTGGCTTAGTTTTATGATGTGTATCTTTTGTTACTTTTTTGTGACTTTATATATATTTTATCTCTTGTTTTATATGTATTATCTGGGAACTATAATAACCAAACTACTTAGTATCCATTTGTTAATTCTACTGACTCTCACTCAGCATGGCTTATTTTCCTGTGTATTTATTCATCTTTTATTATGACTTCATTTTTGCTTGATCTTTATCTATGGAATCCTGGGAGTCTACACTGACAAAGTTTTTCGTGTTTTTTTGAGACAGAGTCTTACTCTGTCATCCAGGCTGGAGTGCAGTGATGGAATCATGGCTCACTGCAGCCTCAATCTCCTGGGCTCAAGTGATCCTCCCACCTCAGACTCCCAAATATCTGGGACTACAGGCACAAGCCACCACACCTAGCCAATTAAAAAAAAAAATTTTTTTTTTTTTAGAGATAGGGTCTTGCCATGTTGTCCAGGCTGGTGTCAAACTCCTAGGCTCAAATAAGTCTCCCATCTTGGCCTCCCAAAGTGCTGGGATTACAGGCATGAGCCACTGTTGGATGCTTTTACTAAAAAAGAATTATTAAAAAAGAATTTTAGTTTGCTTCTCTTGGGAGCCAGGGATATGACTAATCTGGGGTCATTTTATCCCCCATTAGTGGCCTGGCTAAATGAAGAGTCTCAGGCTTAGCTTCTTCACCTTATATATTGCTTATCTAATGTGTTTGCCAGGGCTTCCTCATTGCCTATTACATAGTAGGTATTATAAAGGTATTTGATAAAAAACTATTGAGTAGTTCAGTGTGCCTTTAAGCTTGAAGTTATCCAGAAAGCAGAATTATGCTACTCATGAGAAGTTTAGGTTCAGAATAAGAAGTGATGATGAGTTGGCAGCTGAAAAGCTGTGGGAGTAAGACTCAATATTCAATCATTTAAAAAATCAATAAAGAAAAAAATGTTAATAGTGTACACTACTTTTCCTTCCATTAGAATTTAAAAGAGTATTTTTGGCAAGAGTCAAATACAACATCTTTTTTTTCCCAAACACAGACTGGAATGTGTTTCATCCCTTTGGTCTATATGAATTTTTCTTTCTGGTTTCAACCAATAGACTGTACTTTATTTCCTGACTTTAAAAAGTGGCATTTACTATGTCTCCTAAAATTCCTTGTACTTTACAGTTGGCTTTTACAGTGATTTCTAAAGTATTCTCAGCTATTTCAGATGAGACATTTGTTAGGAGATTCGAGCCATTAACAGAAACTTGGTTGCTGTATGATTGGAAGAATTGGTTTCAGGTTTCTGGAATTATAGAAAGAGATTCTGAGATGACATGATTGACCCTAAAAAGTCATTTCAATGTATCATAACTCCAAAATATAAGAAAATCACATATATTTTAAAATCTGAACTGAGACTTAACGCAAAGAAGACTAAAGCTAAATACCTATGTATTTAGGGACATAGGGAAATCTCTTTTTAGCTAAAGATGACCTTTGATAACACACTTACCATTTTGCCACCTGCCAGCCAGGCAGGCACTGAGTACTTGCTGTGTGCCTAACAGTATTGTGCAAGGTGCCTTATTTGAGACTTATATCTAGGAGTGAATTTTATAATCATTGGTATAGTCTATTACAAGCATCTTAAGGACAAGAGTAAAATTTGTTCATTATTAAGCTTTTGCCACTGTATCTGTAATTCTGCTATGAGGTTATAAGAACCAGAACTATTGTGGCAGTTAGAGAAAAGGACTAGATATTAATTAGAAGAATAAAAATAGGCAGGGGGCAGTGGCTCACACCTATAAGCCTGTGGGAGGCTGAGGCAGGCAGATCGCCTGAGGCCAGGAGTTTGAGAACAGCCTGGCCAGCATGGTGAAACCCCATCTCTACTAAAAACGCAAAAATTAGCCGGCGTGGTGGCACATGCCTGTGATCGCAGCTACTCAGGAGGCTGAGGCATGAGAATCGCTTGAACTTGGAGTCAGAGGTTGCAGTGAGCCGAGATCGCGCCACTACACTCCAACCTGGGTGATAGAACGAGACTCTGTCTCAAATAAATAAATAAATAAATAAAAATTAAAAAGAAAGCACACAATTCTGGGACCTCTCTATATTAATAGTATCATATGTGACAGAACATATTTTCTGTATATTTCCAGAAGAAATTCAATTCAACAAGACTGCCCTAGTCCCTGATTTCAAAGAGATTTGGGGAGATAGAAAAGACTTACAACAAAACCATTAAGCAGCAACACAAAGCAATGTATTAAGTAAGTACAGGTGATTCTGAAAGTACATGCCACACAAGTTAATTGAACAAGATCAATGCGGGTTAAGGTAGAAGGAGAACCTTTCATAAGATGTTATACTAGTTAATTTGGGTGGGGAGGAGGGCATCAGGGAAGAAAAATGAGAATAAGCAAAGGCAGGGATACATGAAACACATTATTTTGTTGGGAAACAGAGGGAAAAGTAGTCGGTTTACAGTAAAATGTTTGCGTAGGGAGTAGCTAGAGATGGCACTGGCAAGGTAGGAGAGCATAGATTAAGAAAGACCTTAAAGTTTCAGTGAATTTTAAGCTGTGTGTGGGTGTAGATCATGTCTATCTTGTTTACCGTTGTAACCCTAGTATCTACCCTAGAGACTGGTACATAGTATGTGTTTAATAAAATGTTGCTGGATGAATTAATTGCTTGAAGACACTTTGAAATGTTGAGTCTGTGTCTGGAGATCAGTGAGGACCCACTAGAGGTTTTGGAGTATAACCTCATAGTAGAACATGAACTATGTCATGTTATAAACAGAAAAAGTATTCTCAAGGCAATAGGCAAAATAAACCTGGGGGGTGGATGGTAGGGAGGCAGTGGAGGCTGGAGGATGGATGTAGGTGGGGCAACCAGGCTATTCCTGTGATCATGCTTTGAGTGAGAAAAGAGTGGACTGAGGATAGTGGAGAGAAGAGTTGTTTTGAGATGGAAGCAACTGAATTGTGATTCACTGGCAAGTTTTCTGCCTAAAAGACAGTGAAAGGGATGTTGTCAAGATGGATAAACAATGAGCTGATTTTTGTAGCTGGCATTTGAATGTGAGAATTTCTATTCTCATTAAAAATCCTTTTTCTAGTAGTTCCTTTCCCACATGATCATTTGGTAGAGTTTTCTTCAATGATGCTCAATTATCCTCCATCATATATTTTTCCTGAAAGAATATGTTCACCTATTTTTTAATATTTCTGAATCATCAGAACTATTATACAATTCCCATCACATCAGGATGGGTTTGGGCAATGCCAACATAGAAAATAACTAGAACGTCTGTTTCTCTCTCTCTCTCTCTCTCTCTTTTTTTTTTTTTTGAGATGGAGTCTTGCTCTGTCACCCAGGCTGGAGTGCAGTGGTGTGATTTCGGCTCACTGCATCCTCTACCTCAAGCGATTCTCATACTTCAACCTCCCAAATAGCTGGGATTATAATCGCCTGCCACCCTGCCCAGCTAATTTTTTTTTTTTTTTTTTTTTTTTAGTAGAGACAGTGTCTCATCATGTTGGCCAGGATGGTTTCAAACTCCTGACCTCAAGTGATCCGCCTGCCTCGGCCTCCCAAAATGCTGGGATTACACGAGTGAGCCACCATGCTCGGCCATAGAACGTCTGTTTTGAGAGTGCACAGAGGAAGAGAGGACAGGGCGTGAGAGTGGAATCCCTCCTTTTAAGTTTAGAATTTCTGGATCTGCTGGCTTTTTATTACGTTGCTTATTAGCGTCAAGCGCTAACTGATAAACCTCCAGGGCACTAAGAGATTTTTCTTGTATTTTCTCCTTTTTATCCTGACATATAGAAAAAGTGGATGTTTAGAGTGGCCACCACCCCGGCCCAGTCCCGACCCTTGAGAGTTGATGCAGTAAATGAAGTGCATGTACAGACCTCCCTTGAGTGTCTGTTGGTTCAAGACCGGGTGCTGAGTGGGGGGACCCTGACGCCCAGCACTGACTCGAGGGTCGCTGGAGGAAAGTCCCGCCCCACGCCACCCCGCCCACAGGCTTTCTGAGAGCCCGGCAGGCTCAGAGGGGCTCGTGGGTCGGGCCCCGCGTGTGGATGCGGGCTGAGCCCCCTCAGCCGACCGTGGTCTTCGCTCTCCTGTCAAGGGCATCACTTAGGGGAAGGAACGAACGGCCCTTTCTTGCTTTCTCCGGGACCAAAGCAGAGAGCTGAGAGCCACCCGGAGCACCCACGTTATTTTTCCTGTTACTAAGAAGCCGGGCCGGGAGAGGGAGGACGCAGACCTTCGGTGCTCGGGGAGAGAGCCCCGCCCGGTGCCGCGGAAGAGCGGCTGCTGGACCCGGGTGGGCCCCGGCGGTCGGGGCGGGGGAGGCGCGCCCCGCCCAGCGCGGCCGCGGGTGTCAGCGTTGCCGCGCCCGGCGGGTCCCCGCGGCCGCTGCGTCCCCGCCCGTCGGCCTCGCTGCGCCGAGCGGGCTGCCAGGTGTCCTGCGGGCGGCGTTCCCGCACGGCGAGCCGGGGGGCGCCGGGGCCGGGCGGGCGCTGCCGGGCCGCCTTTCTCCCGCGCCCCGCGGGGCTGTCCTCCGCCTTCCAGCGGCGGCTCCCGCTGCTTGCACCATGTCCGCCAGAGGTGAGTGGGGACCAGGTGGGCGCCGTCCACCGACCCGGGCGGGCCGAGCAGGTGCGGGAGGGCGGGGGAGCTGCGGGAGCTGCGACAGCTGCGCCGGCCCCAGCCCGGCCTGAAACTTTGGCAGCAGATCACGGGCTCGGGGCTGCCGGGGACCGGGGGCGGGGGAAGGAAGCCCTCGCCCTTGACCTTGATCCCCGGCTGTGGGCGAGCCCGAGGGCCGAGGTCGGCGCCCGGCTCACCTGTGCCCGCCGCGCGCCTGGGCTGGGAGGCGTGGGGGATGGGCTCGCGCTGGCTGCCCTGCCGGGAGCTGTGGAACGGCTGGCCGGGAGGGAGGAAGAGGCAATTTTTCCTCCTTTCTAGTTACCATTTTGCAGCTTGGCTATGGAAGGAATCCAGGGCTTGATGCAGCACTATTTAAAGCTGCAGTGCTTACACCCCATTAAAAAAAAAAAGTAAATTCCCCACCTGTACTCCCCTCTGCATGAATCTCCCCTTCCACTCCCCACTCATTTTCTTTCTGGAGTAAAACAATTACTGCAGGTGAAATGGGTGGAAGGAATAAAAAATCAGAATTGCTTTTCAGGCAAGAATAAAGGGAATGTATTTCTTGCCATCTGGAGCCAGCGATGATGCTGGGGAGAGTGGGTTAGTCATAGCTCAGTGGCTGCTACTATGAGGGAAATATTAAAGAGATCAAGTCATTGTGCAGCTTGCGAGCAATGAAAATGAAGTGAATTAGTTGCTTTGCCATAAGCATTTAAGGAAAATATTGATAATTTTTAGAAAGTATATTTGCAAAGCAGTAAGTGCCACCCCTTTTGACACCCTGAAGGCAACCTGTAAGAGGCGTTGTAGAGTTATTATTTTTTTTTTTTTTTTAACTCCGAAGCTTTAACCCTGCTTTTTGGAAGGAGTTTAGGAATTTGATAACGTGTTGGATAATTAAGGGCTGCTTTTCGGAGTTCATCCTGGGGCATATAATGACTAGAGTAATCTCTATCCAGAATGTTTTAATTCCTTTTCAAGCAAGCTGATCTTTGTTGATGAATGCTCTGGCAATATGGTTGGTTGGATCTGTACCTAGCAATTGGGTGGAAAGGGCTTGGTGGAATGACAGAATTTATACGGTAGATACCAGGCTGCAGAAGTGACATGGGGCTCTGAGATACTACCTGTCTAATCATGCCTCATTATTGATGTATATTAGAGAAAGAAAAAAGAGCATGGAACAGAGAACACCGTAAGGGACTTGGTGTGTATATGGATGGAATGGGAAGAATCTCTGAACTGTGTTCTAAGACTGAGGCTTTGGGTGCTGACCACTATCCTAAGTACCACAAGGAACAATGGAGAATATGTCTTAGAAGTTGTAAATCTCTCAGAGGTCAGAGTCCACTTCTGATTCAACTTTACACCACCCAAACCTCTTAGTGCGGAACCTTGCATACTGTAGAGGCAAAGTAACTATTAGGAATCGGTAGAAGCATCAAGTTCGTTAGGCAATCACACCAATTTCACTTAGTCTCTGGCTCCTCCTGTTCCGGGGACTCTGGGGTTTATCTGAGGATGTGAAATGAAGATGGTCCCAGAGATTCCGAGGGGCTCTAAGCCCTGGAATGGGGCTGAGTTCTCAAACATTTCTTCTTCAACCTAGTTTCAAGCAGGATGGTTGGGGTCAGCTATAGACATGTCACTCAGTTGTCTTATTTCTCCTTCAAACTTCATGTTGGTAATCTTTCATTTAACAGTTTAAAGTCTAACTAATCTTATAGAGGGAAAACACCTATAATAATAAATATCAGTTATTATATGTTTATTATGTGTCAGGTACTTTGCATGTATTACGTTATTTAATCCTCACAATAACTCAATCAAGTAGATACTGTTATTACCTCCCCATTTTACAGGTGAAGGAATTGAGGTTTTGAGAGATTATATAATTTGCCTGAGCTAAACAGTTGGTAAGTGGCAGATCCTGACTTTTACCCAAGTCTGTCTGATTCTGATCACATCCACTTTGTTTTACTACTTCTGTTATTAGTCCTTCAATATTGTAATAGACATCACCATCATTGATTTGCTAAGAAGAGAGAGAGAATGCCCTAGGCATGGCATTTAAAGGAAATAGCCTTGGTAAGTAACCTGGAATTCCCAATACATTTATAAATATCTTGGTGGGCATTTGGTAATAACAAAAGGCCACTGATACTAGATGTTGTTAATTTGATATTCCTAGTTTTTTTCTTTCTATTTCAGTGTTGAGAACCAGAACGTCTAGATTTTATGAAAGACTGAGGATTTTACCTATGTTTTTATGCAGTACTTTTATTTGGATTTGAAAAAAAATTCTAAAAGATTAATAGAATGCTTAGTAGTTACTGAATTGAGTTTTTCTAGAAAAGTGCATATTTTTTCATTAATTTTTATAAAATATTTCAAAATTGTGGGCTTCACTATGGTGTTCCAATTCAGTTATCCGCTCTTGTCTGTATTCCTGAAGTGGAGATAAGCTTATAGGACCAGAAACTTAATGTGCCTACTTAGGTACCCAATTTATCAATAGGAAGTTCTTTAGACCCTTGGAAAGATAAATGCTCTTGATTTTTAAAATGATCTCTGCTTATTTCTAATATCTCAGCTTATAGGTTATGGTAGGGATATAATAATAATAATAATAATTTTTGTATGAAAGAAAGAGGAAAAGAAAGAGGGAGAGAGAACAGGAATCTTGCTCTACTGCCCAGGTTGGAATGCAATCTAAAATTAGGTATTGAAGACCTCTTTTATGCCTATAATTGTGCTTAATAATGGAGACAGGAAGGAATAAGGGAAGAAAATAACAAACAAACAGCCAACCATTATTTCATTTGAATCTGTGAAGTGCTATGCAATTGCTGAAGAGCAATTTACTTCCAATTATATGGTCACTTTTAGAATAGGTGTAATATAATACTGAGAAAAATGTATGTTTTATGCATTTGGGGTAGAGAATTCTATAAATATTTATTGAGTTTACTTGTTCCAGGTCTGAATTCAAGTCATAAATGTCCTTGTTAATTTTCTATCTCGTTGATCAGTCTAATGTTAACAATGTGGTGTTAAAGTCTCCCGCTGTTATTGTGCGGGAGTCTAAGTCTCTTTATAAGTCATTAAGAAC
>CAUYLG010050803.1:0-20600 GCA_963573385.1 Cacajao melanocephalus | reverse complement strand
GGCTTTTTTAATTTCCTTTTTTTTTTTTTTTTTTTTTTTTTGTTTCCTTTTTCTATTTTTTCCTATTGTACTTTTAATTTGGTTAAACTTTTTTCCTTTTGCTTTTCTATTTTTTTTTTTTTTTTTTTTTTTTTTTTTTTTTTGAGACAGAGTCTCACTCTGTCGCCAGACGCCAGGCTGGAGTGCAGTGGCACAATCTCGGCTCACTGCAACCTCTGCCTTCTGGGTTCAAGCAATTCTCCTGCCTCAGCCTCCCGAGTAGCTGGGACTACAGGCACGTGCCACCATACCCAGCTAATTTTTGTATTTTTAGTAGAGACAGGGTTTTACCGTGTTGGACAGGATGGTCTCGATCTCTTGACCTCGTGATCCATCCAACTCGGCCTCCCAAAGTGCTGGGATTACAGGCTTGAGCCACTGCGCCCAGCCACGTTGCTCATTTTTAAGTGAAATGAATTTTTACTTCGTTTTCGGTAGGAAGGATATGCCAGTAAACTATTCAAACTGTGCTGCTGTAGACCTCTTTTCTGTTTTCAGGATGTAATCAAACATGTAGCCTGAAATATGCTGGCTCTGTTACCCTCCCCTAGTTTTGTCTAGACCTTCTCTTTCCTTTGCCTCTATTTTCCCTTTTCTGCTGAATTTGAATTAGGTTCCCAGCAGTTACTCCTCAGTGCAGGACTATCCCTTAAGTCACAAATTGAAGCCTGTAAAACCCCTTCCCAGTTTGTGCTGCTGTTCTCAGAACAGGCTGCCAAGCTTCCAGTGAGTGCCTGATAGCAGTTTTGGGGTTTTCTGGCTCTCGGAGCTGTAGTGCTTTTTTTGATCTTCTCTTCATTTCCTTTTGCACACTTTTTTTTTTGAGAGGAAGTCTTGCTCTTGTCACCCAGGCTGGAGTGCAGTGGTGCAGTCTCGGCTCACTGCGACCTCCACCTCCCGGGTTCAAGCAATTCTCCTGCCTCAGCCTCCTGAGGAGCTGGGATTACAGGCGCCTGCCACCATGCCCGGCTAATTTTTGTATTTTTAATAGAGACGGGGTTTCAGCATGTGGGCCAGGCTGGTCTTGAACTCCTGACCTCAGGCGATCTACCCGCTTAGGCTTCCCCAAATGTTGGGATTACAGGCGTGAGCCACCGTGCCTGGCCTGCACACTTTCTAATACCATGTGGGTGTTAGAGCTGTTGGTGGCTTGTAACTACCCACTTCTATTTTTGGGTTCATGATGATAATGTATCACCTGGCTTTGCTGTGGATATTGTCCCTGGGGGTATCCTGATTGCACTGTCTGTTTTTATGGGAGTTATGAGGGAGATTCAACAACTGCTGCCGTCTTTCCAGAATCCTCTTTTTATCTTTTCTCTTTATCATTTGCTCAAGAATAGAGGTCAAGTTGTTGACCTGGCATAAACACTCATTCCAAGCCCTTCATTTTATCTAATAAGGATATCTATCTATAAGGAATCTGAATTCCAGAGAGGTTAGGTGACTTTGCTGAGGTCACAGCTATCTAGGATCCACCGAAAAACAGGAATCCAGTCCTTCTGATTCTTAATTCAGTACTCTTGAATACTGAAACTCTTTTTATTAGTCATTCCTAAAAGCTCAAACCATAGTGAATTTAAAAAATTAAAATAAATTTTCCAAGTTAATGTTTTGATGGATAGTATATTTTTCAAAAAATTCTAAAAATTGCACAGCTATAAATACATATTTTCTTCCACGAGGGAGTTCAGAGATTTTAAATTACATTTACTAATATATGGGACGGAAAGAGTGAGTAATTGTCAATTTAAAAATGATATTTTTATCTGTATGTTGTGAGAGTTTCCTAGGCAACTTCACTGGCAATTTTCTCCTTTTTATGGTAATCACTAAAAAGTAGATTTAAGATGTAAATACTTAACATAGAGTTTAAGATAGGAATCTGGGTTGAAATTCAGTTTCTGCTTAATTTTGTGATGTCATTATTTTGAGTAGCTGTAACATAAGGATGTAGTTTCACCTTTGCATTGCTCAATCAAGTTTTCCTTGCCAGTAATTCTGCTTTTCTTAAAAAGAAGTTACTCTTTATTAAAGCAGTCACAGTAAATTTTCTAGGTCTATGTAATTTTCTTTCCATTCTGGTCTTCACTGATTATAAATAACACATGAATGACTTTCAAGGTAGAAAGCAGGAATCCATTTTGAAATGTTCTATAAAATAAAGAGTGATTTATCGTTTCATATGATTTGAGCTGAAAGTACTTGGGCTTTGCCAGGTCATCAAAGTCCTGTCAGGGGAATCTATTATTTATTGTTCGATATGCTGGGAGTGGTGTAAGTACTTTATTTTATGTTTATCTTGTGTAAGCATAGTGTTAGGAAAAATCAATCCCAGATACTAATACATTTTAAGAATATATCATGGGGAACTAACCTAAATTTTATAGTTGTACATGATGAGTTTTGACATTAAGAATTTGGATTAAAGGGGGATTTGGAAAATGAATGAATAATGGTTTTATCCCTGTAAAATATTTTATGTGAGATTCTTGGGTCCTGATTTTAGCCTAGCTCTTTCATTTGATAATGAAACATCTCATTTTATCTAGACAGGTTTTAAGAAAATTGCAGAAAGCTGGTACCATAAATGTTAGTGTATGATGATATAACATTCCATAAGCGTCTAATTTTTTTTCTAGTTGCCACCTTTGTAACAGAACCTCAACTGTGAAAGGCATCATGAAGGAAACCTTGGTTTCCCCTACTAAACTGTTATGAAATGCTAATTTAATACCTAATATTTACCTGTGTTTAATAAAAATGACTTGCTAAAGTTGTTGTCTTGCATCAGAATTATACATGCTTGCTTATAATACTGTGGCAGAGCAAGTTTTATGGTACAGCCTTTCTAATGAATTTAATAATTATATTTAATAATGTGAAATGCCTAAATGATACTAAATGTCTGATGAACCTCTATAGTTTACATAAAGAAAAGGTTATTGGACTTATTAAAAAATGATTTTAAGTTGCTAGATCTTTGAAGGTAACTGAAGCAAATAGTAAGCAAGTGATAGCTTTTTTTCCTTCAATTAACTAATCTTTTTGAAGGGGTAGGAAGAGGAGGGAAGAGAAGTAACATTTATTGAATGTCAGTGACATGCCAAAAGCCACTGTATGTAGTGTTTGATATTGTTTTGTACCTGTTCCTCCCTGTACCCATATGAGATGTATTATCAACCGCATCTTACAGTTGAAAACGTTGTACTTGTGTATTTGTGCTCACACATTTTACAGAGTGTTTCCAGTGGAATGCTGTATTATTTGACCCTAATCTACGTTATCTGTTTCTAACTCATGTCTGGCTTTTCCTCATGGGAGAGACTGTATAGTTCAAAATAAGCACATACATGCTTCATATAAATGCCTCACAAATATATTGTGTGAACTTGAGTAGTTGTTCACTTTTTTAAGCATTGAACAGGTGTTATTTTGAAATTAATCAAGAGTTTAAGTGCTAATAAAATTGAACTTAGAAATATTAATTTAAACAAATCATTCTTTTACTAAATTAGTGATAAGACCAAAAACTTCTAAGTATGCACTTAGAAATAGTAATTTAAACAAAACAAGCAGTCATTTTATTTTACCAAATTAGCAATATGACCAAAAAATTTTAAGCATGTTTATTTTTCGTAAATAATTTTTAAAAACCCTGAAGCATAAAGCTCCAGTTTTACACAGGTTTATCCTCCATGCTGTGACTACAGTTTTTATTTTTTTTTGAAACCCTGATTTGACCATGATCTGGCTAAAGTACTTTGAAGTCTCCCTATTGCTTAGAGGTTCAAGTTCAGATACTCTAATTTGGCTTCAACCACTTGGAAAATTTTTTAAAATTTTGTTTCATGTTGGTAAGAACACTTGACATGAGATCTCTGCTCTTAACAAATTTTTAAGTGTACAATGCAGTGTTGTTTACTATAGGTACAATGTTGTAGAGCAGTTCTCTAGAAATTATTCATCTTTTATGACTGATACTTTATGCAAGTTGATTAGCAACTCCCTATTCCGCTCTCCCCAAACCCATGGGAACCACCATTCCACTTTCTGATTCTGTAAATTTGCCTATTTTAGATACTTCATACAGGTGGAATCATCCAGCATTTGTCCTTCTGTGACTAGGTTTGTCTTTATGTTTGTTGCAGCAGTGTTCACCATGGGTAAGATGTGAAAACAACCTAAATATCCGTTGACAGAAGAATGGATGGAGATGTGGTATATCCATATAAGGGAATATTACTTGGTTACATATAAAAAAAGGGTAATGAAGTACTGATCCATGCTACAACATGGATTACCCTTGAAAACTTCATGCTAAGTGAAATAGGCCAGTCTGAAGACTTTTTTTTTTTTTTTAAAAAAATCACTGTTTGGTTCTCCCTTCCTTTAACTTTGCCAGGAATGATACCTTCCACTTTCCTTTTTCCGTCTTCTGTACTCCTCAGGGTTGTTAGACACCCTGAAAGACCCAGCTAATTTCTCCTGTTCTTTGGAGCTTTTCTTGACTTCCTGTACAGAGAGAATATTTTTTTCAATTGTGTTTCTATGACAGTTTTAAATAAACTTATTATTTTAATCTCTTTAAATTCTTGTTATATAGACTCTGAACTCTAACAGGCTAGGGATTGATATAAGGCAATTTCTCTCTACCTAGGACAGTTTGTTTCTCTCCCTTCCTCTCCCCCTTCCCCGTTTTCCTTTTCTTTTTTTCTTTTCCTTGGCAAATATTTATAGAGAATCTAATACATGCCTCCTGTATCCTGGAAATTCTGTTTATTGAATGGGTGCGAAGAAATATGAAATCTTGGTTAAGAAAACATCGATTATTAGTTTGCTATTTTAGTCATTCTAAGCATGAAGATAATAGGCCCTTGCCATTTAACATTGGAACAGCTTATGAATTTCACAAACTTATGTTTGGATGAAAGTATTGAGGAAAAACACAAATGATAGTCATTTTGGCTTTATGTCATTTGGATTCAAATCATGTTCAGTATTGAAATGCATTCTTGGCTTTGCTTTAATGCCAGAGACTTGACTTCTGATGTTGCTGATCACAGCCATGGAAATAACCATGTGCATAACTGCCTACCCCAAGTAACAGTTATTTTGGGCTAAATGGAGGCGATTAATTTTATTATTGTTCACCATTGAAATTGGCATCTGGTGAAAATAGGCGTATGTTTGGGATAGCGTTAGACGGAAATATAAGCCTTCTAAAATATCGTTCTGAAGGGTAATAAGAACAGATAGTGTTCATAGGGCAAGTACCCTTGCTAACAACAGAACTGAATCCTATGAGGTAGATCATGATAGTCTCATTGATAGATGAAAAAACAAAGGCTCAGAGAAGTCAAGTGACTTGGCAAGTTATTTAACCTTTCTTAACCTATTTGCTCACATAGATAATACTGCCTGCCTCCCGGGATTATAATGAATAAATAAGATGATGTATGTGAAAATACAGTGTGAAGGATAAAACCCTATACCTATACTAATATTTGGTGGCATTGTTATTAATGCTGTCATTGTTACACATAAGAACATTAATCTTTAACATCCTAATCTGCTTGCTGAGTGTTTCTTTCCCATTATCCTTTTAACTAAGCTGCTTATCAGCTTTTAAAGTACCATAATGACTGCATTTCACTAAAAAGGAAAGTTATTTAAGTGTAGCAAAAAGTTCAGATGGTCTTAAGATTTGAGTAAGAGTTTTAACTTAAAAACTACGTTTAGCAATTTAAAACTTTCTCCTATTTCCCTCTACTCCAGAAATAATTATTTTGTTTACTTGAATTATATCTAAAGTTAAGATTGGAACTTTATGATGGCTCATTTTCAATGATTGATATTTAGTGGTTATTTTCGGTACATTTGTTAGAACTTCTATCTTTTTTTTTGAACGAAGCATTATATACCCACAAAGTGTTCAACACTGGAAAACTAGTTCCTCTGTGAAGGCAGGCTGGAGCTTGTGTTTAGTACGGTTTTTGCTAGAGATTTGACTATATCAATTGTTTCTATATGCATATTGCTTTTTATATACAGAAGATGATGTTCCTTTTTCTTGAAATCCTTGATGCGTAGTGTGTAGCTTAAACCCTTGCCAACAGACTGGTGCTGTTTTATTCCACTAGGTAAAAACGTGAGAGGATCAGGCTGTTTCATCGTGATGATGGAGTTAGTAGTAGCACTATAGAATTGCACTACACTTTTAAAGCATGCTTTATTTTTATAACTAATATAAACAATACTAGCTTCTGTCATCATGGTAGATCATATTTCAAAAAGTTATGGAAGAGTCTGGAACTTCCAGGGTATATTAACTGTCAAATATAACAGAAAACTTGATTTTGTAAAATCATAAAAGCATTATTATCTTTGGCCATTTTTAATTTTTTGTTGGTACTGGTAGTAATATATATATATATCCTTTTATGATAATCAGCTTTATGGTATGATTAAGTTTGATTCCAAAGCAGTAGTGTTTTGTTTTCATACTGCTATATTAGTGAAAAAGCAAAATAAGGTATCTTGTAAGTGGCCCCTTTCTAAACTAGCTGACATATTTCTTAAGATAAAAAATGTATGCCCCCTCAGTGGCATTGTGGCTTTGGAGTTAGATCTGGGTTTAAATTTCAACTCTAGAACTTCTTTTTTATTTTTTTTTAAGCATTGGAGAAAAAGTTAAAATATTTGTGTCTTTTTTCTTTTCTTCTTTTCTTTTCTAAAATGCATATGCATTTAAAAGGTTCTTCTCTAAAATGCATATGCAGATGGTTATCTCTCAGTGCAGTTGGGAGACTCAGATGAGCTAGTGTGTGAACATGGTTATTAACTGGACAATATATAATATTTGCAGTTGCTCATTGATGGTAATTTACATACAAAAAGAATGTAAGTACTTTTAAAAATTATTTTTTCTTTTTCCTTCTTGCCAAATTAAGCAGAACTGCTTTTTAAAAAAGATATCTTCCCATAATAAAACTTTCAGTATGAGTGGTTTATGTTTAGGAAACATCTTACAGTATAATTAATATAAACTTTATAATTCTGAATACAAGCAAGGATGGGTCTCTTTGGTAAAACTATTCTATACAGCAATGGCATGAATTGAACATTTTATGTAAAATGTGTATATTTCTACATTCTAAATGATACAGATGTGTGTTTTTATAGGTTTGCCTGAATCCATCATTGCAGCTGCCTGTTCAAGAAGTGGCCAGAGAGTTCTGCATGTTGATTCGTAAGTTTATCAATGATAGCATTTAATACTTCATAAATATCTCTATGCAAGACAAAAATTTATGTAAACACACATATCTGTACATTTGTACATGTATGTATATATCATATATAAAGTTAGAAAAGAATTGGAATTGTTTAATTTTAACCACTAATATGTGAAATATATAGCATACAAGTTTTACTATTCTGTGAAATAGTATGTTTCCTTTGAGAATAAACCGAATGCATCATTTTATTTTTCTCATGAGTGATTTTGTTTAAAATAGCAAGGAATTCTCCAAGAGGCTTGGCAACCTCATGCCTGCCCCATTTCTTAACATATGTGTATGGGTATATACAGCCTATATATGCTATTGTATTTTAGGCTTCATGTTCAATGGTTGTGAAAATCAGCAAATAGATTTTGGGTATTGTTTTCTTAAACTCATTAAAATTTAAACTTAGAAAATCTTAACTGGGAAAAATATCTACAAGTATGTTTTTTCCTTTTTTCCTTAAATGTGGTGATTAAAAAGGAGGCTGATGGAAAACTCAAGTTTAAGATAAAGCATATAGTAAACCTCTTCCTCATCCCCACAGAACAAACCCCTAATGTCCCACCTTTCTATTTGGTTCTTTCGACTGTTATATCTCGGTACTTTATTAGATTTGTCATAGCTTATAGTGTCTTCCCATGTATTATCCCATTGTAAATATGTAGGAATCCAAAAAGTAGCATGAGTTAATCTTCTTTTAACCCTTTCTAAATTCATTTTGAAAGCATATTAACTCCTCAGTTACAATAGCTAAGATTTGGGAGCAACTGGATGGAATTTCTAAATTGGATTCAGTTTTTATACAAGCCCTGCCTTTGTAATTCACTTGTACTATTTCACTATAGTATGCACAACTGCATGCGTTAATCTCTCAATTCAGTCTTTTTGAAATATCACGGATTTGCCTGTCAGAAAATCTGCTACCTTTGGCCGGGTGTGGTGGCTCATGCCTGTAATCCCAGCACTTTTCGAGGCTGTGGCCATCAGATAACTTGAGATCAGAAGGTTAGGAGTTTGAGACCAGCATGGACAACATGGTGAAACCCAATCTTTACTAAAAATACCAAAATTAGCTGGGCGTGGTGGTTCATGCTTGTAATCCCAGATGCTTGGGGTAGTGAGGCAGGAGAATTGCTTGAACTTGGACCGGAGGTGGAGGTTGCAGTGAGCCGATATTGCTCCACTCCAACCTGGGCAACAGAGAAAGACTCTGTCTCAAAAAAAAAAAAAAAAAAAAAAAGAAAATCTGCTACCTTGAAAGCCCAGGTACTGAGACATTATGCTTTAAAATATTAATTCACATATATTTTTGATGACCTTATTTAACCTAAAATTAAAAATAAAATACTTGCTGCTTGTTTCTCAAAGGTAGAATGATGTAAAAGTTGCTATTTGTTGAGCTTACACTATATGCTATCCACCATATTAGTTTCTTTACACATGTTTTATAACTTACTTTTCATCACAGCCAAGTAAGGTAGGTGGTGTTATCCCAATTTGACAAATGGGAATGTGGGGCATAGAGACATTAAGTAAGTTTTCTAACTTTACCTTCCTAGCATATGTGTAATTTTAGTTTCATATATACTTTGTGTGTGTTCCCTATGTTGTGTCTTGGTGTCTGGAGCAATGAAGACCTCTGTGCTCTTAGGCGGGTCTTTCCTCTTTTCTTTATTGTTTTGGAATTCTTCGGGACTCAACCTAGCAATAACTGCAACGTCTTCTAATAATCGGTTGTTAGTCAGAATGAAAATAAAGCCCTCTGATAACAACATGGAAATTAGAATTGGTGACATACACCTGGGAGATAACTGTCCTGTAACAAAACTGTTGTCATTTGCCTACGAGTTTTCTTATCCTGTCACTTCTTGTGGGATCAAGAAAATGACGTTCCAAAGAAATGTTGCCATGTTATCAGAGATCAGTTACAGACCAATGTTGCATACTACCTGTAAATTTCCAGTGGTTTCCTTTGTGAAGAGGCTTAAATTCCCATCTGTGATACAATTTGAAATAAATGGGTTTGATGCCAACAACTTGAAAAATACCCTTCAGAAAACAAAAGGACAAGAGCCAGTAGCTTCTGCACAAAGTAAAATATGGGAATCTAATTTTAACAGTGTTAATAAGGAACAAATATCCACGAGTCACTGTGTCAATAATGCCTGTGTTATAATACCCTCTCCTTCCTAAAGCATGGGAGCAAGTGGTACATACTTGTCTGAGGACCAGTTTCATCAATACTGTTGTATCTTTCCAAAGATGAATACCAATATCTATTACTAGTTTCACTACCTTTTGGAGTTTTGGATATCTATACCATGACATTTACACTTTTTAATGGGTTAATTTGAAGTGAAATGGCCATCTAACTCTGTGAAATCAAGTTCATACCTAATAAAGCTTGCCCAAAAAAACAAACAAACAGTATGTTTCTTTTTTTTTTTCTTTTTTTGACACAGTGTCTGACTGTTGCCTAGACTGTAGTACAGTGGCATGGTGATAACTCTCTGTAACCTCAAATTCCTGGGCTCAAGTTATCCTTCTGCCTCAGCCACCTGGGTAACTAGGCACCACCACACACAACTAATTTTTGTATTTTTAGTAGAGATGGGGTTTCACTATGTTGTCCAGGCTGGTCTCAAACTTCTAACCTCCCAGGTTACAGGTGCATGCCATTGTACCCAGCTAACTTTGAACATTTTTTGTAGAGATGGAATCTCACTATGTTACCCAGGTTGGTCTTGAACTCCTGGCCTCAAGGGATTCTCCCAAAATGCTGGGATTACAGGCATGAGCTACTGTACCTGGCCTATTTTGTGTTTTCTTATTCCATAACCTGAGGTCTTCCCAGAATGAAGACAGTTTTATAAATCAAATCGGGTTTAGTCATATTCCAAAAATAAAGTTTAATTAAAAATACAAGAACCTAGATCTTACTTTGACAAGCAGTGAATCAGTTAGAAGAGCTCGATAATATGGTTGTCTTAAAACATTATGGTATAATAAAAATGGCATTTCAAAGTGACAGAACTTTTCTTCTTCTGTTGCACATCCTCAGACTTGGTGGCTTTTGAAAGTTTAAATACATCTAGGTGTTGATTCTTCCAGATCTTAAGCTTAGATTTGGGGGCTTCTTTGGCACCATTATCTTGGGGTAATGGTTGTCTGCATATTGTTGATATCTCCTGATCTGAATCTGTTCTGAGCCCCAGTTTCATACACCCTATCATCTGACATTTTCATTTAGATGTTCCACAGGCACCTTAACATGGCTAATACTGAATTTATCCTCCCCATTCTTACCTCAGAATGCACAGAACCCAAAAAACAGCATCCTGCTCCCAGTCTTTTGGAATGATAATATCGTCTACCCAGTTGCTCAACTTAAGACGCTTGGAAACTTCTGTTGATTTTCTTTCTTTATCCTCCAGATTTATTCAGATGATTTTGATAATAATAGAAAACATTTATAGAGCTATTCTAGGTACTATGATACATACTTTGAAAACATAATTTCACCTATATCCCCTAACTTTAATAGCTCTCTATATCGCCTTTTCTTTATCTCACTGTCATTTCCCTGGTTCAGACCTTTGTCATTTCTCAGCTGGGTAAGCTCATAACCTACGGACTTTATCTCCATCACTCTAGTTCATTTATCACACCACAGCCAGTCACGTCACTCTGCTGCATGAAATCCTTCGGTGTCTCTCTGCTGCCTATGTTAGTGATTTTCCAAGTTTAAAAAAAGACTTAATGTGGATACTGAAACAAAAAGATGACAGCAGAGCTGCTGTGGTTGAAATGAGTGGGTCTGGGTCAGTTTAGATATAACTGGCTTATAGGAAAAAGTCCAAATTTTCTGCGTGTCATGCAGTACCCTCTATAATGTGGCCTTGCTTACCCCTCCAGCCTCATCTGTTGCTACTTCAGTCTTTAGGTGTAGATACCAGAAATGCTGAAATCTGCAGTAGCTGAATATGCTGTAGTCTTTACTTTGTCTTCCCACTTTTTGTCTGGAATTTGCATAAGGTATCCCCTCAGCCTGGATTGGCTGTCTCTACCCCTCAGCCTGGCTAACTTCTTTTTATTTTTATTTTTATTTTTTAAAGACGGGGTTTCACCATGTTGGTCAGGCTGGTCTTGAACTCCCGACCTCAGGTGATCCGCCTGCCTTGGCCTCCGAAGTGTTTGGATTATAGGCGTGAGCCACCGCACCAGGCCAGCCTGGCTAACTTCTATTTGTCTTTCAATGTTTAGCTTACCAGCTCCTCAGGGAAGTCCTACTTCTACCCATAGAGGAGAAAGTCTGAAGGAAAGGAACATTATGGAATATTTTCATGCTCTGGGCCAGGATTAAGTAATTTCTCATTTAATATTCATTTTAGCATTTAAGACTCTTAATCAGGTTCAGTCTACTTCCTTAGGTCTGTCATATCTGCTTTACATGTAAAATCATACCATATATCTGTGTTCTGTGGACATGTCTTTCTTTGCTTTTCTAAAAATAATTTTTAAAAAAATGTCATTTAAACATGTAAAATTTACCATCATAACCATTTTTAAGCATAGAGTTCAGTAGCATTAAGTATGTTCACATTGTTGTGCAACAGATCTCCAGAGCTCTTTTGATCTTGCAAAACTGAAACTCTGTACCCATTCAGCAGTAATTCCCTATTCTCTACTATTCTTCCAGCCACTAGCAACCACTACTCCCCTTTCTGTTTATGACTTTGACTACTGTGGATTCTTTCTTTCACATAAGTGTACTTGTACAGTACTGTATTTGTCTTTTTCGTGACTTGCTAATTTCAGTTAGCACGATGTCCTCAAGGCTTATCCATTTTGTTGCATACTGCAGGATTTCCTTCTTTTGTAGGCCTAGATAATATCCCGCTGTATTTGTATGCCACATTTTGTTTATTCATCTACTGATAGATTTTTGAGCTGCTTCCACTTCTTGGCTGTTGTGAATAATGCTGCTATGAACATGGCTGTGCAAATATTTTTTCAAGATCATGATTTCTATTTTTTTGGATAAATAAAAGTGGGATTGCTGGACCATATAGTAGTTCTACTCTTAATTTTTTAGGAAGTGCCATACTGTTTTGCACAGCAGCTGTACTGTTTTACATTCCCACCAACTTCCTATGCTTTGGCTTTATTGGGAAGTTGTATGTGGGCTTTTAAGCCAGAATGCCTGTGTTCAGATCTTGGTTTCTCCACTTACTAGGTGTGTAACCTTTGACAAGTTATTTAATCTTTCTATACCTTAGTTTTTTTATAAAAATGACATAACGCCTGTAATCCCAGCACTTTGGGAGGCCGAGGTGGGCGGGTCACAAGGTCAAGAGATCGAGACCATCCTGGCCAACATGGTGAACCCTTGTCTCTACTAAAAATACAAAAATTAGCTGGGTGTGGTCGCGTGTGTCTGTAGTCCCAGCTACTCGGGAGGCTGAGGCAGGAGAATTGCTTGAACCCGGGAGGCGAAAGTTGCAGTGAGCCGAGATCGCGCCACTGCACTCCAGCCTGGCACCTGACAACAGAGCAAGACTCTGTCTCAAAAAAAAAAAAAAATGACATAATATTGGTACCAATGTTAGCGAAAGAAAAAAGGGCATAATAATATTTAATATCTAAGATTGTCAACGGGATTAAATCAACCAACCTATGTAATGGATTTATAATGGTGCTTCATAGTAAGCCCTCAGTAATATTAGCATCTACTGCTCCTAACAATGCTGCTTCTGCCGCTACAGGTGAATAGCCCTTATCTGAAATGCTTGGGACCAGAAGTGTTTCGGATTTCAGAGATACATATATCTGAAATAAATAAATAAATAAATAAATAAGTAAATAAATAGAGAGAATTTGCAATATATATGTATTTTGTAATATTTGCTATATATATATATATATATATATATATATATATATATATATATGGTAATATTTGCAGTTTACTTACTAGCTAAATGTCTCTAATCTGAAAATCTGAAATGCTCCCAGGATCATTTCTTTTGAGCATCATGTTGGCACTCAAAAAGTTTCAGATTTTGAAGCATTTCAGATTTCAGAGTTTTTGATTTGAGATGCTCAGCAGGTACTACTACTACTACTAGTAGATAAGAATAGTGGGAGGCCAGATTAAAGGAGCGACTGATTATGCCTGTAAGATTTGTGGAAAGCTTCACAGAGGTGACATTTCAGCTCAGTCTTGAATGATGATGTGGGGTTTAATGAGGAATTGGAGCATTTCAGAAAGAGAGAACCTACTGAAAGAGCATGAGATGCTAGGTGAATGGTGAGAATTTTAGTAGGACTGGAAGTGAAGCTAAGTGAATTGAATTCATGAGACTTGAAATGAGAAGAATTAAACTGGAATCATATTGCGAGGATCTTGTATGCTGAGGTTGGAAGTACTGACTTTGTCTTTAGTAATTATCTTTAATCTCATTCTGTCTTTCCTCCAAACCCATATTTAATGCTTCAGCAGATCCTGTCAACTCTACTTCCAAAAACAACCCAAATCTATTTTCTCTGTCTCCACTCTTCTCCTTAGTTCATTCTACCATCATTGCTATTGGACTACTCTGATAACCTCCTTATTGATCTTTCTGTTTCCACTACTGCCCCAATTTTTGGCCTTTCCCCCATTTCTCTCCCTCTCCCTTCTCCTCCCTGCCCTCCCCTCCCCTCTTCTCCCCTCCCCTCTCCTCTTCTCTCCTTCCTTCCCCTCCCCGCTCCTACGTCCCTCTTCTCTCCTCCCCTCTCCTCTCTCCTCCCCCTCCCCTCCCCTCTTCTCCCCTCCCCTCTTCTGTCCTCTTTTTGACAGAGTCGCTCTGTCAGCTAGGCTAGAGTGCAGTGGTGCCATCTTGGCTCACTGCAACCTCCGCCTCCCGGTTCAAGCGATTATCCTGCCTCAGACTCCCTAGTAGCTGGGACTATAGGCATACGCCACCATGCCCAGCTAATTTTTGTATTTTTAGTAGAGATGCAGTTTCACCATATTGGCCAGGCTGGTCTCGAACTCCTGGCCTTGTGACCCACCCTCCTCGGCCTCTCAAAGAACTGGGATTACAGGCATGAGCCACTGGGCCCAGCCACTTTTCCCTAATTTCTAACTGTATCACTTAAGATTCTCTGTCTTGCTTGCTATACTGTGCTATTGCTGTAATTATGCACTCATTTTTTTTTTTTTAGGCTAGTCAAGTGAAACAGTGGGAGATGAAAAGGACAAGGAACAAACAAATCTGTAACTGATTATGATCAATTAGTCATAAATACCACTGCACTTGGACCAGCCTCTGTACTTTTTTTGATTGTTAATATTATTTGTGCTTCTTTTCTGTTTCTTTTTTTTATTTTTTAGGGTTTATTTTTATTTATTTATTTTTTATTGTAATTTAGGTTCTAGGGTACATGTGCAGATTATGCAGGATTGTTGCATAGGTACATACATGGCAAGGTGGTTTGCTGCCTTCATCCCCCCATCACCTATATCTGGTATTTCTCCCCTCATTATCCCTCCCCACCCCTCGCCGTCCTTCCCCTAGCCCCCTCTACTGACTGCAGTGTGTGATGCTCCCCTGCCTGTGTCCACATGTTCTAATTGTTCAACACCCACCTGTGAGTGATGACATGCATTGTTTGGTTTTCTGTTCTTGTGTCAGTTTGCTGAGAATGATGGTTTCCAGATTCATCTGTGTCCCTACAAAGGACACGAATTCATCATTTTTATGGCTACATAGTATTCCATGGTGTATATGTGCCACATTTTCTTTGTCCAGTCTATCGATGATGGACATTCTGTTTCTTTTTCTTTGATCTTTCTTGCCAGATATTTCTTTATTTTATTAGCCTTTTCAAAGAGCCAGCTTTTGCTTTGTTGACTCCTTCAGTTTTATCTTTGATATGTACTTTTATCTTTATTTCCTTCTTTGGCTTGGAATCCCTCTTGTGCTTTTTCTAACTTTTTGACTTAAATTCTTAGCTCTTTATTTTTAAGCCTTCTTTTGTACTTAATATAATCATTCATGACTATATGGTTTCCTGTAAGGACCACATTAGCTTTCTCCCATGTGTTCTATGTATTTTCTAATAGCTGTTATGATTTCTTCTTTGCTCTATTAGTTATTTAGAGAGTATGTTTTTAGATTTCTAAATGTATTTTTAAATGTCAACATCTTTATTGACTTTTAAATTCCAATACTCATGACAGAACATGCAAATGATAGAAAATACAGTAAAAAAGTTCTAATGTGCCTCCTCTTCCTGCCTGTACCACCCTCTGTGTCCCCTGTCCCACCTCCCAGAAGCAGCTACTGTTACCTTTTATGTGTTCTCCAGAGAAGTAAGTTGCAGAAAAATATGTAAGTATTTATAATGTGTATGTTAGATTTGGTGTAGAAAACATTATAAGATACTGAGCAGTTAACACCAAGGATCCCTCATGTTGCCTTTTCATAACCATATCTACCTCCCTTCTCTGCCACTCCTCTGCCTTCAATTCCTAACCCCAGTGACCACTAGTCTGTTTTTCGTCTGTATTATTTTGTCATTTCATGTATGGAACCGTACAGTATGTAAACTTTTGGCATTGGCTTTTTTCACTCAGCCCAATTCTCCGGAGATTCATCCAGGGTGTTGCATGTATCAGTAGTTCGTTTATTTTTATGGCCTAGTGGTATTTCATATTATGTGTGTATCACAGTTTGTATAAGCATTCCTCTGTTGAAGGACATCTGGGCTGATTCTATTTTTTGGGTATTACAGATAAAATTGCTGGGTGAACATTTATATAGTTTTCTTTGGTGTGTGTGAACGTAAGTTTTTATTTCTCTAGGATAAATTTCCAGGAGTACAATTGTTGGGTCATATGGTAATTCTGTATTTAGCTTTTTAAGAAACTGCCAAACTATATTCCAGCGTTGTTATACTATTTCCCGTTAACAATATGTGAGTGATCCAGTTCCTCTGCATCTTTACCAGAATTTGGTGTTGTCACCTTTTTTTGTATTTTTGGTAATTCTGATAGATGTGTAGTGATATCTCATTATTTTAATTCATATTTTCTTAATGACATTTTTCATGTGCTTATCTGCCATCTATATCTTTTCTGATAAAATGTCTTCATGTATTTTGATTATTTTCTAATTGAATTGTTTGTTTTACTGTTGGGTTTTAAGTTCTTTATGTCTTCTAACCAAATACATTTTTTAACTTCAGTTTTTCTTGATAATTGGTTTCTAATTAATTACACTATTGTCCGAGAATGAGCTCTGCATGATATCAACTATTTGGTATTTTTTTTAGAAATGCTTCATGGTTTGGAAGTAAATGGCTCCATTGTGGCTTAATGTGTTTTCTCTAATTGTTGGATATGCAGCGCTGTATGTTAGATCAAATTTGTTAATTTTATTGTTGGAAACTTATGTTATCTGTTAGTTGAGGGGTATATTAAAATCTCCTATCCTGACTGTGGAATTCTTATTTTTCCTTGCAATTCCAATTTTTGCTTTATATATTCTGAGTATAGATAGGGGCATACAGGTTTAGAATTGTAATATCCTTGTGTAATGACTCCATTTGCCTAGATTTTTTCTTTTTTCCAGCTTTTTCATAGCTTTTTTTCTTTAGAGATGGAGTTTCACTCTTGTTGCCCAGGCTGGAGTACCGTTTACGCAATCTTGGCTCACCACAACTTCTGCCTCCTGCGTTCAAGTGATTCTTCTGCCTCAGCCTCCTGAGTAGCTGGGAGTACAGGCATGCACCACCACAGCCGGCTAATTTTGTCTTTTTAGTAGAGACGGGGTTTCTCCATATTGGTCAGGCTGGTCTCGAACTCCTGTCCTCAGGTAATCTGCCCACCTTGGCCTCCCAAAGTGCTGGGATTACAGACGTGTGTCACCGTGCCTGGCCTGCTTTTCTCTTTAAAGACTATTTTGTATAATGTTAGTATAATGAGATTAGGTTTTCTTGTATTAGTCTGTTTTCACACTGCTGATAAAGACATACCTGAGACTGTGAGAAAAAGAAGTTTAATTGGACTTACAGTTCCACATGGTTGGGGAGGCCTCAGAATCATGGCGCGAGGTGAAAGGCACTTCTTATTTGGTGACAGCAAGAGAAAATGAGGAATATGCAAAAGTGCAAACACCTAAAAAACCCGTCAGATCTTGTGAGACTAATTCACTACCACAAGAACACTATGGCAGAAACCATCCCCGTGATTCAAATTATCTCCCACTGGGCCCCTTCCACAACGTGTAGGAATTATGGGAGTACAATTGAAGATGAGATTTGAGTGGAGACAGAGCCAAACCATATCATTCCAACCCTGGCACCTCCAAATCTCATGTCCTCACATTTCAAAAGCAATCATGCATTCCCAGCAGCCTCCCAGAGTCTTAACTCATTTCAGCATTAACCCAAAAGTCCACAGTCCAAAGTCTCATCTGGAACAAGGCAAGTCCTTTCCACCTATGAGCCTGTAAAATCAGAAGTAAGCTAGTTACTTCCTAGATAAAATGGGGGTACAGGTATTGGGTAAATAAAGCCATTCTAAATAGGAGAAATGGGCCATAGCAAAATGGTTACAGGGCCCATGGAAGTTCAAAATCCAGTGGGGCAGTCAAATTTTAAAGCTCCAAAATGATCTCCTTTGACTCCATGTCTCACATCCAGGTCATGCTGATACAAGAAGTAAGTTCCCATGGTCTTGGGCAGCTCCATCCCTGTTACTCTGCAGGGTTCAGCCTCCCTCCTGGCTGATTTTACAACCTGGCATTGAGTTTCTGCAGCTTTTCCAGGTGAATGGCGCAAGCTGTCCTTGGATCTACCATTATGGGATCTGGAGGACTGTGGCACTCTTCTCACACCTCCACTAGGCGGTACCCTGGTAGGGACTCTGTGTGGGGGCTCTGACCCCACATTTCTTTTCTACACTGCTCTAGCAGAGGTTCTCCATGAGCACTCTGCCCCTGCAGAAAACTCTTTCCTGGGTATCCAAGAGTTTCCGTACATCCTCTGAAATCTAGGCGGAGGTTCCCAAACCCCAATTTTTGATTTCTGTGCAGTCACAGGCTCAATACCATGTGGAAGCTGCCAAGGCTTTGGGCTTGCACCCTCTGAAGCCATGGCTTGAGCTCTACATTGACCCCTTTCAGCCATGGCTGGAGCTGCTGAGACACAGGGCACCAAGCCCCTAGGCTGTATACAGCAAGGGGATCTCAAGCTTGGCCCAAGAAACCATTTTCTTCTAGGCCTGCAGGCCTGTGATGGGAGGGGATGCTTTGAAGACTTCTCAAGTGTCTTGGAGACATTTTCCCCATTGTCTTGGGGATTAACATTCAGTTCCTTGTTACTTATGCAAAGTTCTGCAGCTGGCTTGAATTTCTCCTCAGAATTTTTTTTTTTCCCTATCACATTGTCAGGCTGCAAATTTTCTGAACTTTTATGCTCTGCTTTCCATATAAAACTGAATGTCTTTAACGGCACCCAACTCATCTCTTGAATGCTCTGCTGCTTAGAAATTTCTTCCACCAGATACACTAAATCATGTCTCTCAAGTTCAAAGTTCCACAAATCTCTAGGGCATGGGCAAAACGCCACCAGTCTCTTTGCTAAAACATAACAAGAGTCACTTTTGTTCCAGTTCCCAGGTTTCTCATCTCCCTCCATCTGAGACCACCTCAGCCTGGACCTTATTGTCCATATCACTATCAGGCTTTTGATCAAAGTCATTCAACAAGTGTCTAAGACGTTCCAAACTTTCCCACATTTTCCTGTCTTCTTCTGAGGCCTCCAAACGGTTCCAACACATTTTCGAGTATCTTTCAGCAATGCCCCACTCTACTGGTAACAATTTACTGTATTAGTCTTTTCATGCTGCTGATAAAGTCATACCCGAGACTGGGAATAAAAAGATGTTTAATTGGAATTACAGTTCCATGTGGCTGGGGAGCCCTCAAAATCATGGTGGGAGGTGAAAGGCACTTCTTACGTGGCAGCAGCAAGAGAAAATAAGGAAGATGTGAAAGGGGAAACCCCTGGTAAAACCATCAGATCTTGTGAGACTTATTCAGAAGTATAGCATGGGTAAAATCTGCCCTCATGATTCAATTACCTCCCACTGGGTCCCTCCCAAAACACATGAGAATTCAGGATGAGATTTGGGTGGGGACACAGCCAAACCATATCAGAATGGTACATGAAGAAATTTCTTTCTGTCTTTTTTTTTTTTTGAGACAGAGTCTCGCTCTGTTGCCAGATGCCAGGCTGGAGTGCAGTGGCACGATCTCGGCTCACTGCAACCTCCGCCTCCCGGGTTCGAGCAATTCTCCTGCCTCAGCCTCACGAGTAGCTTGGACTACAGGGGAATGCCACCATGCCCAGCTAATTTTTGTATTTTTTGTAGAAACGGGGTTTCACCACGTTGGCCAGGATGGTCTCGATCTCTTGACCTTGTGATCCGCCCGCCTCGGCCTCCCAAAGTGCTCCCAAAATTACAGGTGTGAGCCACCGCGCCCGGCCAGAAATTTCTATTCCTTTAGAATAATAAAAAAAATACCCTTAACTTTTTCATGTACCTATTAAAATTAAACTTCTAAGCTATCAAAGTGTTTTCTCAAGCAATACAAGGACCACCCGCTCATGTTTTTTGTTAGGTAGCATTTTGATGATGCTTTGCCTTTATACCTTTTTTTTTTTAAATTATACTTTAAGTTCTGGGGTACCTGTGCAGATCTTGCAGGATTGTTACATAGGTATACACATGCCATGGTGGTTTGCTGCCTCCATCCCTCCATCATCTACGTCAGGCATTTCTCCCAATGTTATTGCTCCCCAAACTCCCCAGTCCCCGCTATCCCTCCTGTAGCCCCCCTCCTGCCAACAGACCCCAGTGTGTGATGTTACCTTCCCTGTGTCCATGTGTTCTCATTGTTCAACACCCACCTATGAGTGAGAACATGCGGTGTTTGGTTTTCTGTTCTTGTGTCAGTTTGTTGAGAATGCTGGTTTCCAGATTCAACCCTGTCCCTACAAAGGACATGAACTAATCATTTTTTATGGCTGCATAGTATTCCATGGTGTATATGTGCCACATTTTCTTTGTCCAGTCTATCATCGATGGGCATTTGGGTTGGCTCCAGGTCTTTGCTATTGTAAACAGTGCTGCAATGAACATATATGTGCATGTGTCTCTGTGATAGAACGATTTATAATACTTTGGATATATACCCAGTAATGGGATTGCTGGGTCAA
>CAUYLG010050802.1:0-99496 GCA_963573385.1 Cacajao melanocephalus | reverse complement strand
ACAGGCCCCAGTGTGTGATGTTCCCCTCCCTATGTCCATGTGTTCTCATTGTTCAACACCCACTTATGAGTGAGAACATGTGGTGTTTGGTTTTCTGTTCTTGTGTCAGTTTGCTGAGAATGATGGCTGGCCACATCCTCTTCCCTGAACCGAGAGAGAGTTGGCTTCAGCTGTACCTCACATATTATGTCACAGGATGAACAGAAATCAGAGTGTGGTGAGCCTCCTGGCCACCCTCTGGCAAGCAGGCCCCCGGCCTCACCTCCATGTGCTGTGCAGAGCAGTGAGGTAGGTGCTTGTGGCTTCTTCCAGATCCATGATACTTGCCACAGAGAGACAGTGACATGCGGCTTGCTCCTCATTGAAGGGACCAACTCAACCCTCCTTCCTGTAGTAATAACAAAGTCCCACACAGGCCAGCGTCTTACCAGTCATTTACTGCAGCTTCTTTGCTTTTGATGGAAAATACAGTGACAAGAGAGACATAAGGTAGAGTCCTCCCCTCTCCCTTTGCCTTTCCCTCCCAAAGACACCAGAAAGAACTTTTCTTCTCATCGAGAATTTTATTCATTTATAAGCTGAGGCAAGAACATGAGGAAGCAGAGGATTGCCCGTGCAGTATGAGGAGGAATTTTAAGCCAACTGGACAATGAAATAAGAGTGCAGTTGGCAGAACTGACCTGTAGACACTTAATAATCTTTATTTAATTTTTCTGAGTATCTACCTATCTCTCTGTCCCATACTTCTTCCTTTCTCAAGTTGTCTTAACTCTAAGCAACAAAGTCGTTTTTCCAGGGCTTAATTCAGGAAGTATAGTCACCATTGCAAACGTGTATTCTGGCCAAGAGAAACATTTCCTCAGACTTAAATCTGAAGAAACTTTCTCATTTGCTAAGCAACAAAAGAAGCTTCATATTGACTTAAATTTTACAGATCTTATTTAACCAATCCGGTTTTCTCACACATGCTAATTATACTTTTATTAGACCAGTAAACAAACTTATGCATTCTGATTTTATTTTCTTTTGAAGTTACTGAAGTACAGAGCTCTCTAAAATTTGATTTTTAAACATTCGATCCGACCAATAGATGAGCTACACATCACTCTGCTCTCTTAATTCAAAGCATGTCGCATCTTTTAAATTCCATGCAAGTACTGCATAAAAACTTTTGAATACATTATGCCATTTTCTAATTTTAAACAAACTTGATTTAAGCATGTATGCAGATTGTTTCATTTGCTAGCTAGAATACCAACCCCTGCAGCTCCCAGTAGACAAGCCTCGGGACAGTATTTATGAAACTATCATTTAGAATATTGATCAGCCTCCACATGATTCTGTTGAATGTAGGTTCTATTAGAGATGAGATCATGCATCTGAAAGTGCCTCTTTGTATGGGGGTATTTTTATTTTGTTAACAAAGAATTCATGGACCCTCAGGACATAGCACAGTGCATGGCATGCAGGCGACCCTCCACAAATAACTGTGGATTCACTGAATGCTCATTAATTCAATGTATGGCCATAATCAGGCTCTTCATAGAAAAGTTCAGTTCTCCTTTTCATTTCACATTTTCAGATGTCCTGTTGCAATGATTCTGTATGCAATCATCTTCCTCCTGTGAACAAAAGATGATTTTGAAAATGAAAAGAAAATGAAAGATCAGTGAGGCACTTGGAAAAATATTTTTAACTGTCTTATGCCCCAGCATCCTGCTGCTCTGTGACAAAAGAACCAAAATGCCGCCAGACCAGGTGCACAAGATCCAGAAAATGCTCCTAATACCAGTTACAACTTGTGTTTCTGTGGAGCATTACCATCTACAAAATACTGCATAGACTTTGAATATGTACACCAGTGGAATGAATAGAAATGCATGTACATATTTCTCAAATGCCCAGTCCACTTTATAGAAAAGAAAATCGCTTGTTAAATCCACCATAGACCTGCAGGTGTTAGAAGAAAGCAAAACTATTCATCTTAATGACTTACTGAAGCTTTTTTTTTTTTTTTTTTTTTTTTTGAGACACAGTCTCGCTCTGTCACCCAAGCTGGAGTGCGTGGTCCAATCCCAGTTCATTGCAACCTCTGCCTCCCAGGTTCAAGCAATTCTCCTGCCTCAGCCTTCCGAGTAACTGGGATTACAGGTGCACGCCACCATGCCCAGCTAATTTTTGTATTTTTTGTAGAGATAGGGTTTTGCCATGCTGGCCAGGCTGGTCTCCAACTCCTGACCTCAAGTGATCCGCCCTCTATCGGCCTCCCAAAGTGTTGGGATTACAGGCATGAGCCACCACGCCCAGCATGAAGCATCGCTTTAAATGAGAACTGGAAAAACATTAATTCTCATGAATAGTTAATGTACTGATTACAATGAGAAACCAAATTTAATGCCTGCTAAATCACTCAACTGAGTGAAAATAGCCTCCTACCTGTGTAGACATCTTTCTGCCAAAGAAAATTTAAGGTGCTAATTGCAAGCACTCTTCATGGGGAAATAAAATCACATATTAGTGCATGGAAATTACATAAAACTATGTGTATATATAGTTTCATATATATATAGTTTTATGTAATTTTCATGCATTAATATGTGAATTTTTTCATGAACAGTGCTTACAATTAACACTATATATATTTATGTAATTTCCATGCATATATATAAAAAACTATATATATCTAGTTTTATGTAATTTCCATGCACTAATATGTGAATTTCTTTTTCATGAACAGTGCTTGCAATTAGCACCTTAAATTATCTTTGGCAGAAAGATGTCTACACAGGTAGGAGGCTGTTTATAGCTTTATATATATATGGTTTTATATATATATAGTTTTATATATATATATATATATATGTGTCTGACTATGCATCTGAAGAACTTGTAAGTTCACAATACACACATGATTTTAGAAACAAGATTATATTTATTTAAATGCCATAAGATGACTTGATAAATGTAAGTGATGAATCTAAGTACTTTTATTTTTTATTTAGAAACCCACATTTTTGGCATCATTAATTTTTAGAATCTTCTGTTTTTTGTATTTCTCTCTGAAGTGTATTATAATGTTTGAACGTAGATGGTCTTGGACCTAAAATTGTGGACGTGATGGATCCACAGGACTCAAGGTCACCTTCATAGATCATCTAATCTGTCTGTCTCCTTTTTTCTCATTATCCCTCAGGAGGCCAGGACAGTGGATTTGCCCTAGGAATCCATAGCTACTCCTGGTATGGAGTAAGTGATGAATATTTGTTGATGAAATGACTGAATTTCTTTCCCTCATACTTTCCCTTCAATTTATTCAGTGATTTAAATCAACCATTAAAAGTATGTTAAATTCCCATTATATCTCTGGGTATATAAAGACCAATAAGATATGATTCCCGTCCTGAAAGACTTTATATTCTAACAGAAGGAGAGGACAAATATACAAAGAACGATAATACATCTTACAGGTAGAAAACAAGTACATTTGAGAACCGAAGGAAAGATAGCCAGTTTTCCTGGAGATAGATATATCCCTAAGAAGATTGTTTTAACCATTTTCGTTAAGATCAAATGTCATAATTGTTTCAAAAGTTTTTATAAATAAAAAAAATTAGAGATTAAAAATTTCCCCTATCTCTTTTCTAGGTTCTCTTACCGTTTCTTCAGGAAATTCTTTATATTTTATCCCAATTCTTCATGATGCCTTTTAAACTTGAGTTCCTTAGTTTCTCCAGGGAAGATAGAAAACATCTGATTGGTATCCCTTATTTAGCGATCTGAATTTTTGGCAGGCTGAATTGCTGGATCAAAACCAAAAAGATTAAATATAACAAGAATAAACATAAAACCCTATATTTAAATTTAAAATGTTATCATACAGATAAAACACAAGAGAAGTACTGATTTTCATGGAAAAAAAAAAAGAAGGTCTGAGGATTTTAGGTGGCTACAAACTCAAATATAATCCCACTGTAGGATATGCCTGTTGAAAACCTAGCACAGTCTCTGGATCTCACTTGGGATTCATGGGAGCAGTCCCCACGTCACAGTAAGTGTTAATGCTCATTATGCTGGGTGCTGGTGAGAACACATGGGAAACAGAATGGGTTCTGTATGTTACATTGAAAGTTATGGAAAGCTGCGTATGTGGAGGATCCTCAAATACGTTTCTCTAGCCCTGGCCTTCTCATTATCCTCAGTGTTGACCAATGGCTGTGTACCTTTCTCATTGTTGTTGATGGCGATTCCCCTTCTCTAAAATTGCATTAGTCTTCCTTCCTTCCTCAGGACGAGTGTCTCTCCTGTAACACACACTTCCATGACTAGTGTTGGTACTCACTCCACCCACATGGAAAACTCTGGTTTTCTTTACATCTCCTTCACCTTTCCCTCTGCTTTTCTGACATTTCCGGGCACAGGGACAGGATGGACATACTTCATTGTCTTGCCTATTGCTGGAATCACCCCACGTTTTTGTCTCTTGTGTTCAGTTGACATTTTTAAAACCCACATTTTTAAATATCATTGAATTTTATTAATATTACTAAATATTATTATTAGGATAATATTTTCAAGGTTCATTCACGTTATAGCGAATATCAGAAAAAATTTGGTCACTCCATCTCAGTGTGCTAAAGCAATGACTTCGATTGATGGCTTGGGAAGTGTTATTTCTATTCACTTTAAAGTCAAGATTATAGCAAAATTCACTATGCACGCAGTTTTCTCTTGGGGGCGAGAAAGAAGACACAAGATTACTCTGAACTAAGATTCTGAACTGGCGTTCAAATAAACAGTGAAGTACATGGACAGGCTGTCAGCTGAAGTTCAGAATAACTGAGTCCCTAACAAGCATGTTATTGGGCCTGTGTCTGAGAACGCAGTACAGTAACACAGTTATGAAGTTTTATCTAAGTAGCTGAAACCTGCTACAAATTTTATGTCCTGAAAAAGGATAGCACTTTGTTTATTTTTGTAAGGAAGAAGGGTGTCATTTCTATGTCCTCAAGAGAAAAAGTAACAAGTAACATGGGAGACGTTTGCTTGGCTTAGGCCCAGGAAGTAGAAGTTCCGAAGCCTTGACTGGCAGGGCCTTTTATTGTTGGTCACTCTTAAGCCCTAGATCCCTGAACTAGAGCTCTGAGCTGGCAGAACAAATGGTCTCGTGTTTCCAGAGTTCCAGTCTTTTATTTTCTCTCTGGCGAGGTAGATTGCTTTCTGTAAGAGGAGCCTATTCATTTGAATTAGGCCTTCTCACCATGTCTTCATTAAAAATAGATAGAGTCCCTGTTCCATGACATCCATGCAGAGTCTCATGTCCTCGACTTTATAATGGTATAACTATATTTAAAATTGAATTTTACTCTCAGAAATCTTCATTGTGGCAAAGAGATTTTTGCTTTGTCCCTCAAAAATAGAACTAGTCTGAAAACTTGTGACCTTATAATATTTTTTTCATTTACAATGTACAATTTAATGGTGTTTAATGTAACAAAGTCTTGCAACTATTACGATTAATTTTGGTTCATCTTCATTACCCTGAAAAAACCTCATGCCTATTAATAGCCACAGCATTCTCCCCATTTCCCCAGCCTTAAGCAACCACTAATTTATTTTCTGACTCTATAGACATGCTATTTTTGAAATGTCATAATAGGTGGAATTACACAATATTCCAAAAGACCATTTTATCTCATGGTCTTTTGTGAGTGGCTTCTTTCACTTAGTATAATATTTTCATTGTTCATTCATGTTGTAGCATGTATCAGTACTTCGTTTTTTTATATCACCAAATCATATTCCATTGCATGGATATACCACATTTCATTTATCCTTTCATCAGTTGGTGGGCATTTGGATTGTTTCCACTGTGGGGCATTATGAATAACACTTCTATGAGCATTCATGTACAAGTTTTTGTGTAGGTACATGTTTTCATTTCCGTGGGGTCCACCGCATAGTTTTATGCTTAATCAGGCATTGCTCTCTGTGGTTTCACGCTGGTTCTTTTTTGTTGGACTCATGATCTCCCACTCCACCCCAGATCTGCTCTTCGTCCTATGCACACTTCAGACTCCAACACCTACCCTGTTGCACAAGCCAGAAACTCACACATCATCCTTTGCATCTTCCTCGGCTCCTCATCCTGCACCCTTCTGCAGCTCGTGTCTAGTCCAGTTGCAACTCAAATAGAAGCATTCCCCTGAGAAGCTTTGCAGATCCAATCAATCAGGTCATCAATTCTTTATGTACTTTACCCCTCTGTTTATGCTTATGGGATTATTTGATTAGTATCTGTTTGCTCACTATTTGACCTTATATTTTTTTAAGCAAGATGTAATACACAATGATTGACCTTAAAACCAAAATTTTCTTCTTCACCTAGAGTAGCCCTTCCCATTTTTTCCTCATCAGTGACTGTCAGCTTTTATGGTGGTGGTCCATTTTGTTTTGTTTTTGTTTTTTAACTGATCTTCAGTCTGATGCCTGAGACCCCAATTCCCTCTTTAGTTTCCACTATCTTTTTAATAATTGGATTCATTTGATTTATTTCTTACGTTAGACCATTTCTTTTCAGCAAAAAAAAAAAAAAAAAAAAAAAACTCAAACATTTTATTTCATTTGGCTGAGATCAATTCTGTGATCTGTTTACTAGGCTGTTGTCATTCAATATTTAGTTCACACCACTAGAAAACTGAAGATGAACTATGACGATGAATATTAGAACTGAGTAGTTCAATATGGTAGCATTTCTCAACTTGAGGATACAGTGTCAGGCTCTACATGAACTACCAGGTTAAACAAAATATCCACTGATAGAGATCTTCATTCAGGCCCAAGGAGAGCAGAAGTCATTAGCATAGCTGGCATGTCACCACAGCTGATTACAAGCTTGTTCAAGAGCAATTCTTAGCACCTATAACCCTTACTCAAAATCAATTGCCATTACATTGTAAATAAATCTTTAGAATGGTAATTAAACCCTGATGTTCAAATCCACTGATAAGCAAGTTCATCATTTACTGTTCTGTATAACTCTTTAATTGTGCTCTTAGGTATTTTCCATGTCATTAATATCTTTTTCCTCTCTTTTAAGCTGTATTACTAATTATCATCAAACATATAATACATCAGAAAGTCTTATAAAAAGTGTAAGCAGGTATCCTTTTTTCTCCCTTTTAATGTCTAAATTATTTTGCTAGGCTTAAATTATTTCCATATTCTGTGTTATGACACAATTTACTGTTTTTAGTTGTAACACTTGGAAATTCAAAGTGAAGTACTTTTTATTGACTTGTTTGATTTACCAGTAAGAGAACAAAATTGCATTTTTAAAGCCAGACAAATTCGATAAGCATAGTTGTACTACTTGCGAGTCTGTTGACTTTTGCTAGGGAGCTAAAAGTGGCAGCAACAAAGCTTTTCCCCAAATGGGTTTAATTTCTGTATGTGGTATGTATTATAAGATGCATTGGCAAAGAATACATTTTGCAAGATGTTTGTGTTTACAAAAAGCATTGTTTATATCCATACAACAATATCCTTACTGTGAATGTAGCTGTGGTATTGTTGCACTGGTATATAGGTTCTAGTCTAAAACCTGTAAATTTATTGTCACAGAATCAATTTGCCACCGGTGAAAAGGCTCATTTTAGTTCAAAATCTGCTGTAAGACTGTCTTCACTATCTCAAACTTTTGAGGTGTTTTGAAAAAGTACAATTTCAGATACATTTCGGGTCATTTCACAGTTTGATCCTCACTGTTTCATTTTTAATAGCTAAAATTCAAGTGGCATGCAGAAAAGGTCTAGAATATATGGTGAAAAGAAAGTCTTTTAAGAAAGGTAATTAGTTGGCCCTTCATACCCCTGGGTTCTGCATTCATGGATGTCAAAAATCTTCAGAAGAAAATTGCATCTGGGCCAAGCATGGTGGCTTACTCCTGTAATACCAGTACTTTGGGAGGCCAAGGCGGGTGGATCACCCGAGGTCAGGCGTTCAAGACCAGCCTGATCAACATGGAGAAACCCCATCTCTACTAAAAATACAAAATTAGCTGGGTGTGGTGACAGGGGCATCTATAATCCCATCTACTCAGGAGGCTGAGGCAAGAGAATTGCTTGAACTCAGGAGGCAGAGTTGAGATGAGCTGAGATCGTGCCATTGCACTCCAGCCTGAGTGACAAGAGCAAAACTCCATCTCAAAAAAAAAAAAGAAAAACAAATATATATATATATATATATATATATATAGTGTCTGTACTGAACAAGCACGGATGTTTTCTGTCATTATTCCCTAAACAAGACAGCAAAACAACTATTTGCATACTATTTACACTGCCTTAGGTGTTGTAGTTAATCTAGAGATGACTTACAGTAAACAGGAAGATGTGCGTAGTTTATATGCAAATATACCATTTTATATCATGGACTTGAGCCTCCCCACGTTTCAGTATCTTCAGGTGGTCCTGGAACCCATCTCCTGCAGATACCAAGGGTTGACTGTAGTATTATTTTGAGTGACCGAAAGAAGAGTGTGTCTTCAAAATATTTTCCATGACTTAAGATATTGACATATTCAACTAGATCTCTACTTTTTAAGTTATTTATCTACACTTTATTTTTATAAAGCACAAAATCCTTGGATTTACTTAAGTATTTGGAAACGATGTATTTCCAGGATGTTTGCTTACTTTCCTTGTGTTGTAACAGCATTTTCTGACTTTCAATTATCCAATTTGCGAAGCCCAAGAGATTTGTAAGTAATCTTGGGACTATATTCAGTATTTATTCATTTAGGTGGAAGAGATTAGAATTTTCTTTAGACAAACAAGTCTGACTTAACTTAAACCATTTCACTCTAAAACGGTACATTTTCTCCAGTGTTGTTGAAATTTGGATTGTGTACCACGGGGACTGATTTAAACATCAATGGCAAAACATAGCTCCATTTTTCTATTTTATTATTTCTTTAATTTTCCAGATAGTTCCATAATTATGAACACTGTTATACTAGTACTTTTTACTATATGTTGCTATTTTTAAAAGATAGAACCTTGCCTAAATCATATAATGTCTTTACACTAGGAATCAGTGTTATTTCATGCTTCTCATTTTTAATCAAAGCAAAACAAAATCCACTTTTAAGTGTATTAAGGTAAACCTGGATGCATTTATAAAATTTAATGTTTATGCAATTTTATACCTAATGCTTGCTCCATATCTCTTTCATTAGAACATTTGAGGTCTCACAGAAATAAATCAATGTTGAGATAACCTCTCTAAGGCTGCCTACTTTTTCATTCTTTAAAACTAGTAATTTTCCATCTCTGACTCTTTCCATGAAAGGCATTTACAGCTCCTGGGACATTTCAGCTGTTGACACTTTAGAAACCTCCAACTCTGTGTAGGTGTTTTGAAGTAAATTTGAAACATGGAGGTGGAAGAAAAGCCATATGTCCCTAAAAGTTTTATTTAATGTTTTTAAGTGGAAGGAGAGCTGCAAATACAAAAGGGGAGGCTGTCAGCAGCTTCTATGAGGAGCGGAGTCGCTAAGAAGAGAAACAAAGTGGAGCCTCTATTATTTAAAAAATTCTTAGCAAAAAGAATGAATCGTTGTTTAACTCTTTGAAGAATAGGACAGGTTTTAAAAATAGCAACAGAACTATGACGTTTCCTTGCAATGGATCAAAGTGTATTTCAAAGATAAGTGTATACCTGACGAATTGTAATTAATAAATTAATTGATTAGTTTTAGATCAGAGAATGGAGTCTAGTTTCAATCATTACACTTTGATAAGGTTGCTTTCTTGTAGCAATGTGTATTTCAGTGTCTGGAATGTGAAACACATCCTGAAGAAACAGATGCCATCTCTGAGGCTCAGGTGATTTTAAAATGGGTTAGTATTTAACGGATAAGGGGGCAGCAAAGTGGCTTTTTCTTTAAGTATCTGCACATATATACAACTACTATATAATCTTTTAAATGCTGTGCAAGTGACCAAAAATTTTTAAGAAGATTCAGGACACGCAAAGCAAAGATGTTTCATTTTTCTATGTGTGTCTATGGAGGCAGAAGAGAGGAGAGCAGAAGTCTGAAAATGAGAACCTTTTCACCAAGAAAATCACTTTTTTGTGATTTTCTAAATAGCTCTTAGTTTAAGCAGAAGAGTCAAAATAAAAATTAAAATAAAATAAACACAATCACATAAATAAACCAAAAGACTATATGGGTGAAAACTCTGTTATAATTCACTTCAACTTATATTTTGGGAATATTTCTCTTTTTATAATATTTTACCATTTTATTATCATCAACATTCATTTTTAGGCATTTCCTTTGAACTGAGCACTGGACATAAAAGAAGGCATAGGATATGTTCTGTTCTCTCTAAGGATTTTTTTTGTTATAAAAAAAATTACACCTTTATTTTTGTTTTCAATGGCCTCATACACAGGGAAATTCATATCTGAATGCTAAAGTGATATACAGGACAGCATAACCATCAGTAGCTAACATATAGCAGATACTGAAAGATCTTGTCCAAGTTATTAAGCCATATGGCAGTAAAAACCGGTTTCCAAACTTTCTGATCTTATAAATTGTTTTACATGTGATGACTGCAGTTAGCTTTCTCATCATGAATTGTTTCTAATTATATCTTTTCATTCTTTTGTCTCTTCTTAAAATCTGGTCATATCATTACAATACTAACTTGCGTTTATTATTCTCACTTTCTCTTTTACCCCACTTTAATTACAAAAAAACTAAATACTAAAATATTTAAAATGTGAAAATGCTATAAATATTTAAAATACTAGGGTGCTTTAGTATGTCTTGACTCTATTTTGGTTTTTAAAAGAGTTTTTCTTTTCCAATCAACAGCATTCCTCATTGGCTGTAAAAGCCTAAAGTTGTTGATGGGATTTTGCTACTGGGTATTCCTGAGGTCGATAAAAAGAGAGAAAGAATTGTCAAAGCTCTCCTTTCCCCTAAAAAAAACTCAGACAATTTTTTTTTTTTTTTTTTTTATGGAAAAGGAGAGCTTTGACAAAACTTTCTCTCTGAGAACAGGGGTTTCATGTGCAGTTCAGTGGCATTGTCTGGGGACAAGGTAAGAGCTCAGAGGAAGTTCTAGTGATACTTGACTTAGACATTCAATTCTCCATCATAAAATGAATTCCTGGGCCTTGAACATGGCACATAGAAAACATAGCCCAGAACCAGGAGCTCTTAAGGCCAGGGGCACACACCAGCGTGCACAGCTCACAAACGACTACCAGGGTGGTGAGGATCTCCCTCCTCCTTTACTACTTTGTAAGACCCCAAGATCTTGGAAAGGCCTCATTTATTATTGAGGTTGTTATTGTTCTCTTATTATTATTGTTTAGATTTCCCTGCCAGTCCAGCAGAAGGGCTTAAATCTGGATCTGTGTTGATTCAGAGCAAACAAGAAGCGTGCTATGCCTTGGCTAGCTTGCGTCTAAAATGTGCCCTGAGATGAATTTGTACTCATTACATTTATAGTCTTATAAAATTGATATAATGAAAAGGCTGCTGGATTCAGGCTCAGGAGACCTTGATTCTAAGCCTGAGCTTGCAACTTGGTCTTAATATAAATGCCTTTATAATTGTATTTTGATTGAAGTGATGTTAAACTGAGTTTGCTTTATCCAAGCCTGAAATTTTAGAGGTTGCTTGATTAAAGGTTCCCAACTAAGAATAAGATACAAATATGGTTTGAAACGAGTGCCAGATAGCTCAGAGCAGGGACAGTGCTCCCCCTGACTTGTTTGGAGAAGGAGCAGCAAAGGTTTCAGGTTTCTTCAAACTTTCATTTGGCTCCTAAATTTTGACTGTGTCCAAACTGCTCTGAAATACCAAAGGACTCCTTGTCTTTTCCCCTTTCCTCTCTCTTTTTCAAAATGGAGAATACTTTTCCCAAATTTGGGAAAACGGGCTGTGAGGTCAAAATAAGGGAGAGTGTGGACTGTGTTCTCTCCCATTCCCACCCCAAACCCATGCTGCCATCAGACTTGCACAGAGGCCACCATGCATGGACACTTCCCACTCGGCCACCTAAACATTTATGTACCCCTCACTCATGTTTTGGCCCTTCTCTAATCCCTTCCTGGCTGCTCCTTCCTATATTATCTTTTCTGGGATCTTATTTCTCCCTTGCGTTAAAGAGATCCCTCCCTCAATCCCATCTTCCATTGCAGACATCGCTCCGTTCCATTCCTTTCCATCACTAGGAACCTTAAGGGGATAAAGGACCTTTACCTTCTCCACTTCGTCTCCTATTTCTGCTCGGCCAACGGCAACAGAGATTCTCATCATCTAATAAAACAACGCCTGTTTCATTGTGAAATACACAGGGAGCTTCTCCATCCTCTTGTTGAACTCTCTTCCACAGTGACACTCTTTTCTGCGTGACAGCTCTCTCCCTCATACTTTCTATGACGTCTCATCCATTGTCAGTCTTTTTTCCAAGCTCCTGGTGGCTTTTTCTCCACGCTTTGATCCTTAAATGTTCATGTTCTTCAGGGTCACTACTCAATCCTCTGCTTACTGTTGTTTGTTTTTTTTTTTTTTTCTGACACTATATTTAAGGGTTTCCTATTTTTCCCTTGGCTTTAACTTCTATCCGTTTGCTGCTTATACCCAAATTTCATCTCCCACCCATACTTCCCACTGCAGGAGTGCAAGACCTGTATTTCATCACTTAGGATGCATTTGCTACCCAACTTTTTGTGGGGTTATGTCCTGAAAAACCCATTGTAAATTGAAAATATGATAAGCTAAAAATGCATTTAAGACACCTATCTACCGAATATCATAGCTTCGCCTAGCCTACCTTAAACAGGCTCAGAACACATTAGCCTACAGTTGGGCAAAGTCATCTAACGCAAAGCCTATTTTGTAAGAGCGTTGAATAGCTCGTGTAATTATTGAATACCATACTGGAAGTGAAAAACAGAATGGTTGCATGGGTACTCAAAGTATGGTTTCTACTGAATGCATATCACTTTCACACTATCCTAGTCATAAAATTGTGTCCGATCATCCTAAGTCAGGGACCGTCTATATAGACCCACCTGACTGTGCCACCAACTGTCACACGTAAAATGCACGTGTGAGAACCGATTCCTCCCGAAACCTGAACTTTGCTGTTTATTCCCTCTTCTGATTAAAAGCAGTGCCGTGCAGCACCAGAACTAAAAATCTCAGTCAACGGTGAATGCTTCCATCTTCTTCACATCAGTTCATGACTGAGTTTTGTTTAACTCTCAGAAAATCTCCAGTGTCTGCCACTTGCTGTCCATCCTCACCTCCACTCTTTGCTTTCCGTCCTCACCTCCGCTCTTTTTGCTCAGACCCACATCTTCTGTACTGTGGCCATGTCAATGGTGACGTTGCTGGTTAGTCTCGGTCGGCCATCCCAATGCGTTCTCTGCTCTCTTTCATCCTGTATGGTGCCCTGGGAGGCTGACCCTTATGTGGGCTCTTCTGCTTGAGTGAAACTTTGGCCACACTCCATTTCACCTGCTTGTGCACCTCTCCCAGTGCATGTGAATTGATAGGCTTTTTACCAGATGGTGTCAGCTAGGCTAATGTCCTCGAAAAGGAATGGAAACAAGAAAGATGACTTTTATTCCCAATGAGTAGCTTTTCTCCTCAGAATACACTAAATTGAAAACAAGTCATGTTTTAATTTTCAGAAAGAAAAGAAGGGTAAAATGATGAGTTATTTTATTGAAGCTTAAGAAATAGGAATTGACTTACATATGCTACAACCTTTAAATATATCAAAGGAGTATTTCCCTCCTTCTCTCCCTCTCTTCCTGCCTCCTTCCCTCCCTCCCTTGCTTCCTTCCTCTGTCCCTCCCTCCCTTTTTTCCCTTTCTTCCTTATTCCCTCTCTGCCTCCCTCCCTCCTTCCCTTCCTTCCTTCCTTTGTTCCTTCCTTCCTGTTTGCTTTCACATATCATGCATTCTTTCTTTCATTCATTTCGAATTTCTCTCTCTTTTCACTGTGTGTCATTTAACATTGGTCTCTGAGCATTGCTCAAATGATAATGTGTGTTCTCCATTAGAGCGCAATGAAGTCCATTTAAGATTTTTTAACCCATTGATTAAAAGTATGTGGGGCAAGGGGAATAATTTTAAAGCTTAGTGATGGAAGCCAGGAATCATTTCTGTCATTTGAAATATTATTTGTAGGAATTCAGTGGAGAGGGTTATATAACTTTTTAAGTGGATCTTCACATTTCAGGAAATGTATTAATTATCCTAAGGGAGTAAATCCCATACTAGAACATTCATTTCAGCCAGTTCCCCTCATCCTCCTCTCTCAAATCTTGTGTCTTCTCCAGTTAATTTACTGAGGTCTGTGCTGTTTGGTGATGGATGGGAGGTTTGAAAGAGGCACAGAATGTGAGTGACGGTGATGTGAGTAATGGCAATGTTGGGTTGTTTCCTGATCCATAAAACAAGCAAATAATTTTTTTGACCTAACTCATCCCCTGTGATGGAAGTGGTTTTTAAGCTGTATTTTCTTAAAGGAAATGTCAATATGCATGAAAATCTGGCAGAGCTTATTGAGTCATAAAATAGGAAATAAATGGGAATGAGATTAGAGTCAGATGAAGGAAATGCATTTTAGAGAAAATGTGGGCCTATTAGAGTTTTATAGTCTTAAGACCCATTAGAAAAAAGAAAGCCTCATGGGTACCAACTGTGTAGCAATGAACAAATTAATTAAGCACTCTGAACCTTTAGTCTTAGTATTTTTGAAAATAGTAGGAAATAACTCTGACACACTTTTGTGATGATTAAATAAAAGAGATGATCTATCAAATATCTAATATAGTAAGTGCTCAACAAAGGGATACATGGTGGCTCTCGCTCTGCTTCTGCAGCTACTCTTAGAGTTGTTATTTAGACACTTTTGCCTTTTTCAGTATTTTCTGTTTCTGTGCTCTTTATATAAATTGGAACACTATCCCTTTGTTCCTAGTAGTTCAGTAGCTGTTTTACACCACATTAGTCTTCAATGTAAAGCTTCTGTACTGCCTCCTTCTTTCATCTCACAATACCTTTACTTTATAAGTGCCAATAATGTCAATAAATTGATCCTGGTTTTTAACCATATTTTTAGTAAGAGGAGCCACTTCTGACTTTAAAATTATATTTTTATAATAAAAATTCATTCTAGCAAGAAACCTGGACAATTTTAGGTATTGTTAAAGATAAAGTATCCATTTAAGATTACGATTTGCAGTAAGAAAAGAAAATAACTGGGAGAGTGAAATGTTGAATTCACATGGGATTTTCACTAGTGCTGCAATTTGGTAGGAGAAAATAAATTAACTATCTGCCCTTTAAAGTCCATCTTAAACTCAAGAAAATGAAATAACTGTTAAAATAAGCATTTTAAACAACAAGCAGGTAGTAGGTACCTAATACCTATTTGTTTCATTAAGTTCAATGTGCTAATAATTATTTATGAAGCCTGTTGGAAATAGTTCCCATGTAGGGCTAGAAACACTTTACTAAGCATCTATACAAAAGTTTAGTTTGTAGCATTATTTGCAGTAACAGTGTAAGGAATCTTCATCTGGCATTGAATTATCAGAAATGTTGTTACATATGTGTTTATAAACTTTTCAAATTTATACTTATAGTATGGAGAATTCTTTAACAATTGTTTGATTATGTAACACATAAAATTTGCCATCTTAACAATTTCTAAGTGTACAGTTCAGTGATGTTATTAAGTACACTTTTGTTGTGCAACCAGTCTCCAGACCTTTTTTATGTGGCAAAACTGGTACTCTGTACCCATTAAAATCATTTATCCAATTCCTCCTTCCCCAGCCTCTGGCAACCACCATTCTTATTTCTGTTTTTAAGAGTTCGACTGCTCTAGATGCCTCATATAAGTGGAATCATACAATATTTGTATTTTAGTGACCAGCTCATTTTCACTTAGCAGAATGTCTCAAGGTTCACCCATGTTGTAGTATGTGTCAGTTCCTTACTACAGTAAGATAATGTGTGTTTTTTTGGTAAATATAAAACTTCTTATTTTTTATCTCAAATATTTTGTAGAGTCCTTATAATTAAATGCTAAAACATAGACAAGTTACCTTTTTGGAATGGATTGATAAAACAAGGATAAACAATAAAGCTGTTATTTAAAGAATATCGAAGTTTTTCAGAAGAGGTGCTATCACCAGTACCATTCAGTGATAGGCAAGGTCATGGATTCTGTGGCATTGAATAAAGCAGACACGTCCTAACTATGGACCGCTCATCTACTTGTTCTCACCTGGGCATGGCGTTCAGTCAGCATTTGGAAGGAAGGTCGCTCTCAAATTAAGTATGAATGTATAGTCAAAGCCAACGAGGTCCAAGTCTCATGGTTTTATAGCCAGGGGCTTCTGTTTTTGTTTTTGCTTTTTCTATCTGGATCTAAAAACCAACCCTTTGCTTTACCAGAGAAAATACTAAATATTTCATGAAAACTAGCCTTATATGATTCACTCACAGGGTACTTCAAAGGTGTTGCTAACCTGACTCATGAGTGTATGGGTGTTAATTTTATTTTTATTTAAAAATATACACATACATACATACACATTATGGACAATTTATAGATATGATAAGTTTTACAGTAAAAATTTGTTCTTCATTAAGTTCTATTTGGGTGGAAGATTATAACTATAATTTTCTATAGCTTTGTCATTTCCTACTCCTAATATTTAAAGATAGTAAATTATGGTCCAAGTTCTATTTTGTTTACTTTAGTACTGTTATCAATATTCAGATATGCAGTTAAAGATGAAGTTAGATAACAACCACAAAATACTAATAGAATAGTAAAAGATGAAGAGGATTTATAAAATATATATTTAAAAATTAAAATACGTTTAAAAATATTTCCTTGTGTAAATGATTTTTCTTTGAATTAAACATCTCATTTTTGTTGTTCTTTGAGATTCAGATGCTTGATTAAACATACTCATGTTCGTGTTTCTCATGTTCCTTAAGTTAAAGGTAGTGATTATTTATACTTTAAGAAGTAAATTTATTAAGTTGGAAATGTAATAAAACTTTAAATGAATTAGAACATTCTTAGCACATCTGGGAAACTCTAGGGATTTTTTTTCACTGACAGTCTGAAAAAAAGAAAGCTTTCTAAATACAACTTAAGAGTATTGCCGTAATATTTATTCATTTCACTAATTTCATCTCCCTCACTTACACTTCCTAGACTAGATAAATTATTGAGTACATTCTCACCCTTTTAGTTTATGACTGGAATTATTGAGAAATGGAAAGATTGTCTATAGTATTCCACAACATGTCTAGCAATGTACTTACTTCTCTGAGATTTATGTCCAGAGCCAAGTGAATCTGTTGGCTCTCTTTGCCCTGTAGACTCAGGGTGTCGGGTGGCAACTGCCCTCCCTAATGAAGGGACAGACCCTGTATCTCCAGAGGTAGGAATCACTTTCTGTGGCTTACAAATAATCCAGGAGAAGTAGATCTTGACACAGATGACATCTGATGCATTCCAACCTGAGAACTTTTAGATATTTTCGTTGTTCTCTTAATCTAGGGATTTGTAGATATTGCAGATAGTTTTCTTCTGAAGTGGTACAATGGGGGAAAGATGCATACTAACAGATATTTCAGAACTTCTATACTTTTTGAAGATTGTTCATTGTATTTCTTGGTTGTTTACTTGCAGAGTAAGTTTTCTCCATCTTATTTTCTTAATCAATGATTATTTGGGTTCATTTATTTTTATTCATTTATTATTAGTTTTTGCCATGCAAACCAACAACTTTCATGAGTTTATTTTATTGAAGATTTCTTTATTGTCAATCAAACTGCTCTATTCTCTGCAATTTTAATAGAAAAATTTGATTCAGTATTATTTTTATGAGCTAAAGATGAATTATATATTTTACGAAGTCATGTAAGGATTGACTTATACTGATTGTTTGCCAGGAAGAGCCACACAAACTATCCAAGCTTCAATTAGCTAACATTGTAAATACAGTCATGTGCCACATACTGACTTTTTCATCAATGATGGACAGTGCATATGATAGTGGCCCCATAAGATTATAATATGGTATTTTTGTTGTATCTTTTATGTGTTTAGATGCACTAATACTTATGATTGTGTTACAGCTGCTTCCAGTATTCAGTACAGTAACATGCTGTACCGGTTAGTAGCCCAGGAACAACAGGCTATACCATATCACCAAGGTATATAGTAGGCTATACCATCTAGGTTTGCATAAATACATTCTTCAATATTCCCATAAAGACAAAATCACCTAACAACACATTTCTTAGACTATATCCTCATCATTAAGCAAAGCGTGACTGTATAGAAATGTTTAAAAGAATCATGATCATAATATGTTTTTGTTTTAAGGAGAATGTGTTTATGTTCGAAAATTACTGATGTCATTTTAAAAGAATCTGTCCTATTAGAATTACAGTCTGATAATTCTAATTTACAATTTTAATCATATCATTCATTTAAAGTTGGAATTTTGAGCAAAAATCTCTGGGTTCTCCATCAAGATATTTACGATAACTTAAGGTTTATGACATTTATAAGGTCAGTTTATTAGCTATATGACAACTACTTGAGTGCTAATGAAGGTTTTTCATTCAGCCATTTATAACACTTAGAAAGGTTTATCCATATCAATGGTAATAAATATCATTCAGAGTTACTTTAGGTTTCGTTCCCAAGGGAGTTCTCCAGGTCTTAACAGGGTTTACCACGGTCAAAACCATGTTCTTTTTTCTTTCTTTTGAGACAGAGTTTCGCTGTTGTTGCCCCGGCCGGAGTGCAATGGCGCGATGTCAGTTCACCGCAAACTCCGCCTCCCGGGTTCAAATGGTTCTTCTGTCTCAGCCTCCCGGGTAGCTGGGATTACAGGCACCCGTTACCACACCCAGCTAATTTTTCGTGTTCTTAGTAGAGATGGGGTTTCACTATGTTGGTCGGGCTAGTCTGGAACCCCTGACCTCAGGTGATCCACCCGCCTCGGCCTCCCAAAGTGCTAGGACTACAGGCGTGAGCCACTGCGCCCAGCCGGTCAAAAGTATTTTCATAACACTGCTGAGAGACTATTTGCCTTGTTTGCTCTCACTCTGTCAGTGTACAGTGTACTTGACCAGAGGATTCATGAGTGTAATATTGCAGTGGACAGAGTGCAGGAGCAGATAAGAGAATCTAGCTGTTTGTTCATTAAGCCAGATCTGGAAGAGATTTGCAAAAACTGTAAACCATGCTGCTTTTTTACTACTTTTTTGTCTCAGAATTTGTAGTTATTTTTCAGAAAAAGATATTATGTTTAATTATGCTTATTTTTAGTGGAATTATTATTTCTAACAAGTGAATTAAGTACATGTTATTCATAAATTTCTAGTTTTAATTACTAATATAGCAAATATGGATAGGTTTAATTTACATAAAGAAAAGCTCTGTGTGGCCTCAATAATTTTTAAGACTGCAAAGAGATCTTGAAACCTAAAACCTTGAATCCTTTTACTCTAAGTTGATTGTCAAAATTACTAGATTTATAAGATGGTGCAGGCTAAATGAAAAGCCTAAGGGAGTCATGGTTTTGATTTGTCACTTTAATGAGTTTAAAATCGGTTATGAGGGTACCCGGCAGGCTAACCCCATTCTTTCCCTGGGGCAGTCACTTAATGACTCAGTACCTTATCTCATCTATACAAGGAGAATAGTTGTGGTACCTGCGTAAGATTGTTGTGAGAAAGGAGTTAATACGCTTAAGGTGCTTAGAATAATGCCTAGCATATCGTAACTGTACCAAAAATGTTATTTTTTTAATGTTAAAAAAAGGAGCTGTCAAATTCCCTTTAACAAATGCATAGGCATCCTGTTGAAACAACAACTATTTCTTAGTTTGGAGGTTGTCTGGATTTCTTGTTTTTATGTCCCTGGGGAATGAAGACCAGAATTAATTATAGGGTCAGTTTCTTCAATAATTTCGAATGTTTACAAATTTTAAAACATAAACAAACCCTTACTAAGCCATTTCTTGCTCTTGGGAGGTTTTTTTTTTTTTACATGTAAATTATTTATCTCACCGAAATGTTATTCATATGCAAAACTAAAAGTAAAACAATGCTTAGTAAAATCAACCATTCTATTATACGTGTATGTGTGTATATCACACATTTTGGAATTTGTTATTTCACCTGAAAAAAATCCCAAACCTAACGTGTCTTAGTTTTATTTGAAGTCTTTTTTTAATGCAAGTGGGCTATAATATTTTAAAACTGCAATGCTTATTTCTCTGCTTCTATTCACTTAATATTAAAAAATGTTTTATATTGTATTTTGTGTTCTGCTTTCTATTTTATGATTGTGACATGAGTATGCCTTATTTGTTTGCATTTAGAATTAGAGAAAACTTTCATTGAGCAACTACTCATTGCCTCAGGAATTTATATATTTTAAAAGAAAGGCATCTTTTCACTGGAAGCAATGCCTAAGTATTTATTAATAATTTATTAATAGCAAAGCTGTTTTCATACTTTGTGAGGTTCCACCTACCTTTATTTTTATAGGCTCCACTCTATATCATAATAAATGTAATTGTACTCATATCCAATGTTAAATAAAGTTTTTGTTATAGTTACATTTTAAAGTTTGTGTCTAATTGTATTTTGAAATCATTTAGTTGTAAACAAGTCAAATTCCTTTCTCATTGGCTGAGATTTCTGAATAAGCACCATGGTAGATGTAGGATGTAGCTCAACTATTCTGCCATCTGAGTCCTTGTCTGTTTATCACATAGGCCTCCCTCGTTGTTGAAAGGTTGCTTTGCTTTTGAGAATATTCCCCACATACTTATTGTGTTTTGTGGGTTTTAATAAATTAGAATTTCTAAAAAGAGCTGTTCTGAGAAAATTCTTGTTTGCAAGGGTATTTCCTCCTAGATGTTTTCATCTTTTTTTTGTATGTCCTAAAATAAGCAACACGAGTACTTTTACATACAAGGAAGTGCCATAGCTACAACTGCCAAATCCACAAAACAATAAGCCTTGATAATTTCGTGTTTGAGAACATTTCGTATCTTTGAGCACCACCTTGCAAATGCAATGGAATGACAATGGTACTGCGAGCCTGCAGCTCAGGAACACGAACGAAGGTTGACATTTATGAGTTCCATTACTTAATTCTAGAGAAAAATGGCAATTTTCAGCAAGACAACAGTTTTAAATACAAAACTATTAGACAGAATGTTTGCTCCAGGAAGAATTTTAACTTCACAAATAAATTAAGCATGTTATATATAGCAATTCAATCTCAAACCATTTTTGGTACAGATTTCCTTTTTTTTTTTTTTTTTTTATTTTCTGTTTGCATACATTGCAGGTTTTTGAAAAGTACTATAAATCAAAACACAGAGTTGATCTATGGCTATGTTTTTAAACTTTACTAAGGCATAATTGATATACTATACACTGCACATATTAAAGTGTACAATTTGAAATTTTGACACATGTATATACATGTGAAATCATCAGCAAAAGCAAGATGATGAGCATGTTCCACAATTTGCCATGTCTTTGCAATCCTTTGTAATCCCTCCCATCCACCTCTCACCCTCATTTTCCATCACCAGGCAATCGTAGATGCTTTCTGTCCATATAGATTAGTTGGCATTTTCTGGACTTTTAAATGAATAGAACGATAAAACCTGTACTCTTTTTTGATCTGTCTTCTTTCACTCAGCATAATTATTTTGAGATTTACGTATACTTTTGTGTCTGCCAATAGTTTATTTCTTTCTGTTGCTTAGTACTATTCCGTTATGCCTATATGCCACTCTTTGTTTATCCAATCACCTCCATAGTCAGCTGGCTTTTTTCCAATCGTGGGTTGTTGAAGTAAATCTGCTGTGAATATCCACGTACACTTCTATGTGTGGGAAAATGCTGTCATTTCTTAGGTAAATACCAAGGAGTAGAATGTCTGGGTTATAAGGCAGGTGTATGTTTCACTTTTTAGGAAACTGCCAAACTCTTTTTTCAAAAATGGTTGTAGGATTTTCCATTTCCAGCAGCAGATGACAGTTCTAGTGGCCCTACCTCCTTCCTAATATTTGTTATGGTCAGTATTTTCCATTGCCGTAATTTTAGTGGATGTGGTACTTGTTTTACTTAGCATTTGCGTAATGACTAATGATCTTGAGCATCTTCTCATAGGTTTAGTTAGCATCTGTATAAGTTCTTTATTTAAGTGGCTATTGAAATCTTTTGTCCATATTTCTACTGGGTTGTCTTATAGAGTGTAATCATTCTTCATATATATTTAGGTACAGGTCTTGTCAAGGTATATTAAAAGTACTATAAAACAGGCAGTCTTGTGGTTTAAATCACCTTTTTATCCTTAAATTCATCAAAGGGAACTTTTATATCCTTTAAAATTGATCTTAAAAGAATAATCGAGACTATGAGTCAGTTCTAGTATTACCGTTCATGCTCTAAGAGCCGTGATACTAGAACTTATGCATCTTATTTTTAATACCTCTCTCGCATTTGATTGTAATTTCTTTTTAAATAATACATTACTTTCCCATTTCTCATGTCATGGTTATCAAGTTATCTCTGATGCTGCTCATAATCTGTAGTATACTTGCAAAACATTGCAGCTTCACATGAACACCATCACAGTTAAAAGTGAATAGCACTTTTACTTTAAACCATTTGGTCCTCACATCAGCTTGGGTTTATTGTGATCCCATTTTAAAATGAGAAAACTGAGGCACAGAAAGGAAAGACACTTTCCCAAGGTCATGAGTATGTGACAGTAGCATTCACATCAAGCCTGTTTGACTTTAGTCTCTACCCTCTGTGCTTTTGTAAAACACTCAAATGTTTTCTTTTAAGAAATGCCCTAAACAGTAATGCAATTTTTTTAGCAACAAATTATAAATCATGCCTTAGTTTCCCTCCTCCAGTGAACATTTATACAAATAAATAAATAAATTTGAGTTGTAACTTTATTTCCCCTTCTGAGCAATGAAATTGCCAAAATGAATGTAACGGGATGAAACAAAATAAAGTTAATCTTACTGGAAAAATCTAAAAATTATAAACTAAGTGCCTATCCATTGTAGTCATTCAATGGGATACACTCTGATATGCTTATTTTTATAGCACGACTTTCAAAAATATAATAATTTCTGAGTAGACAATTCGTTAAACACTGACCAGATCTGAGGTTTGCAAGTAACATGTTTTATTGCATCTAATAGAAAATCTAATTTGAGTCATTTTTCTCTGAACAATGGAATCATTTCCTGATGATGTGGACAGAGTTCTATAACATGACAATTCAGACACCAAAAGCATATTACCAGTTGGTTATAATTCAGAAGTTTGCGATATCGACAAAAATGAAGAAGACAATTTTAATAGATTTTAATTATTGTAACTATAATATATATGATTCTAATTTATGTAAATGAATTTATGTACATAGACTCATTCATAAAGTAACTGCTGGATCACAGAGCTGGGGAGCTCAGAGTGCTCTGTGGCCCTTTAATCTAGCTCTCTGCTTTCTCATCTCCTCATGAATCTCACAATCTCTTTTCTTTCTCTGTTTAGAGGTATTCAGAGATGGGCACACTACTTCTTTTTTGTTAGATCTCACTTCACCATTTCAAAGGGGCGATCACAATTTCTGTTGCTCCAAGTTTCTTAAAAGGAAGAGCCTTAGATGACATGTGCCAGACTTTTAATTTTTATTTCAATTAATATATCACAAGACCCAATATTGTATATAACGAACTAGCTTTTGCTTAAATTTTCTTAGGTAATTTTATTAATTGCTATATAGCTGAAGTGTGCATTTTTGTTTATTGTCACCTCCATAAACCAAGGATTTCAGGACATGCCGAGTTTTGCAAAGTGTTCTTTACAATTTAAGCTTTTCCTTAAATCAGAAAATATTTCCCCCTGTTCTGTGAATTGCATGCCCTCCTCTTCAGACAGATAAGAAAAAAGCAATCAAATCCACAGATAAACAGACGCCGGCCTGTTCTCACTGCGTGCCAACCTCACTTTTCACTAAGCACTGATAAATGTCAATTTGGACAGGGTAGCATTCCTGCACTCCAAGAAGCAGTGAATTTCTTGTGTTCTTCTCCAGGCTTTCTTTCCCATTCTCTGCAAACATGCACCCAAAAGGATGCAGAGCATCATGTCACAGTTCTTTCAGGAGCTTCCTCTCAATGGTGTGGGTCTTGTGAAGTGAGATTGGGATGATCTCACTGAGGAGCTGTGTAGAACTGTGTATTGGTCCGGAGTTCCAGCTCTGGGACTGGACAGCCCAGGTCCAAACTCTACCACTGCTGCTTGCTAATGGGGCCATGTTGAGGAAGCTCCGTAATTTTTCAGACCTCGGTTTCCCCTTGTCAGTTACACAGGTAATAAGAATACTTCCCTAACTATGTTATTGTAAGAATTTCATGAGGTAATTAATGAAAAATGCCTGGCATTAAGTAAACCCTGCCTGTGTATGTTATTTTTATTTGTTGGTGGTAAGATTAGGAGAATGCTGCTAAAAACTGTATGGTACATGGGGCCGATGTGATTTGGGATGCCCTTCATTATTGTGCATATGGCTCTCCCAGTCCTTTCAGGAGGCCTTAAGCAGCGAAGTGAAGAGATGATGTGATGTTTCACGAAGCCCTGGGTTTTGCTAAACCAAGAACAGATTGCGTGTAGGGTGTGCACAAGCAAAGGCCAAACATTTGATCTTCCTTAAGGCTGTTTCTGCTTCGTTAGAGCTTATCTTCAGCAAATGACTAGTGACTTGGAGCAGAACAAGTGACTTCAGAACAGCAAACTGCAATATGCGATTTTTTTTTTAAGAAAAGGATAAAGACAATGTTACGTTTATATGCATATTTAAATATAAGGTTTGTAGTTATAGAAAAATGATCACACAGCGTGTGTATTTGAAACCCCTCCCAATCTCAAATACCACATAGTGCAGCAGTATTCATAGTCGGCATCCCAGACACATAGACAAAAAGGAGAAGCCTAAATGTCAGAGGATGAAAGGTCTGCAGGTACAAGGGCAGAGGAAGCAAAGGCTCCATAGGGTAAGTGCTTTGGGAGAAGAAAAACAAATATCTGTCATTGTGTATCTGAGTATGTGTATCTGTCTTTATCTGTCTCCTGGCAGTCTTTCTTTCTCTTTCTCTCTCTCTCTCTCTCTCTCTCTGTGTGTGTGTGTGTGTGTGTGTGTGTTTCTTATTCTATTTCTCTATCTCATTCTGACTCACTCTGTTTCTCTTTCACCTTCTCTCTGTGTCTCTCTCTCCTTCTCTCACACACACTCACCCCACAGCAGTGACTCCAGTCATTAATCAGAGATGTAAAGTGCTGACAGCAATGATCAAGAAGGATGGGCTGGGCACAGTGGCTTACACTTACAATCCCAGCACTTTGGGAGGCCAAGATAGGAAGATTGCTTAAGGTCAAGAGTTTTAGACCAGCCTCAACAACATAGCGAGATACCCCTCTCTAAAAAAAAAATAAGACATTAGCGGAGTGTGGTGGTGTGCACGTATAGTCCCAGCTACTTGGGAGGCTGAAGCCGGAGGATCTCTTGAGCACAGGAGTTTGAAGCTACAGTGAGCTATGATTGCACCCCTGCACTCAAGCCTGGGTGACAGAATGAGACCCTGTCTCCGATAATAATAATAATAACAAGTTTTAAAAGGATGCAAGATCACATTTAAGAAAAAAGAAAAGAGCAGACTAATTCAGATATTCCTTTATCCTGCCTGTGCTTTCCTAGAGACCAAGTTTTGTGACTTAAAGTGATTAGTTATATTCTCAAAAAATAATCAGAGAGTCTGATTTCTGAAAAATACAGAAGCTGGGAAAGTGAGTGCTTATTTTTAAAATATTTACAATCAAATCAATCCCTTAGAACTAAACAAATAAAAACCTCAGTTACATCGTATTATTAAGAGAACAACCCAAAGATCTAAATGGACAATGGTACGTATAATATGAAATTTTAAATTAGAATCCTAGTTTAAAGATTCATCACTAGTATGATGTATATGATGTGGGTGATTGCTGTCAGGTCTTACTTGGAGGACATGGAAATAATGGTTAGAACTTTCACGCTTATATACAAAATAGGTTTATGCTGGGTCCAGGAAAAAAATGGACTTAAGTTCCTAGCTCCATTCTTTCCTTGTAACTCAGATTTTCAATGATGTATGCTGCCTTTGGCTGGTTAAATAAACTAGCTTTTACCTTATCCAACAAAGCACTCTCAGGATAGCTGATATTATATATGGTTAAAGGACAAATGTGTGCTTTAATCCACACAGAAGGTGGGAGTGATTTCATGGATTGCCGATATATTTACATTTAGAGTATTTTTAAATCCCAAGATGAGTGTCTAATTGCCAAAAATTCAGGAAATTGTGTTTCAAAGTGATGATTATTTTATGCACAGTAGGATTGTTGGAATTTAAAAAGGAAAATGGAATACAAAGGTATTGTACTCAAATAAAGATATACAGCCTTTCAAAGAAGCCAGGTGTAGAGCTTACAGGTAGGGTAGACACCCTGAAGAAAAAGGGTGCGGAAATCAGGCTTTGAAAAAGCGTATTATTACTAGCCACCCTTTGGGTGGGTTCCCGCTATGTAAAAATAGTAACTTCTGGTTACTGGACACATTCTATGTCCCAGACAGTTGCTACACACTTTACGTATGCTGCTTTATTTCATACCTTTAAAAACTTACATAAAGGAGCATCTCTATGTTACAGGAACTGAGAGTCACTTAACTCTAAGATCCAATAGGGTTTTTCTTAGAGAAGAGACAGGTGCCTCCATGTTATCAGCTATAAATTGGGTGGAAAAAACTCCTCCCCTTATACAACCCTAGTGCTCCCATCAAATGGGAGAAGCGATACTTCCTTTGGTCATCTGGCGTGAAGATTGAAGGACTGTAGGAATCTTCCAGAGTGCTTCTGTTTTAGAAAGACCAGGCAGTAGCCTTGGTTACTAGAAGGCATTGGTTGTTCAACCATAAACACAAGCAGTAAACAATTTGTACAACTTTGATAGATATTTGTAGGAATTTAATCTGTATACTGACAAATAGAGAAAAAATATCTTAAGCGACAAAGAAGAATGTTACTACACAAATAATCCAAATATCTCTGTTATCACAGTGCCTCATCCTGAATATAAGTGATATCACCCTTCTGTTCCATGACTCGGACCCAAAAGGAGGGCAGTCTTTAGCACTGAATGTGGCAAGTGTTTCTTCCTAAAGCTGGGTTCAGCCAGGATATTTCTTACATGGCACTTTTCTAGTGAGATGTTGCACTCTCTAGACAACATTTGAGCTTGATTCCTAAATCAGAGCTCAGAGCCTTCCTTCTATTTCTTCCTCTCAGTAAGACACCCAATCTCTCGACATGCTTTTGCCTCTATCTCCTTTTAAAACATAGTGTTATTTAAAACCAACGATGGCTAGTTATGAACAGCTTTGAAAATAAATGAAAGAACCTTAAATAAAGAAATACGTAAATATTATTATCAACCCTCAAGTTTTAAATACTGTTAACGTTGTGGTCTGCAAATTGAACTATATGAAATCGTTGCTAATAGACTTTTTGACCTGCTCACTTGGCAAACTCATTGGGTTAAACCCAAATTCAGTGTGCGTCTTTTTAAAATTATTTTGTGTATAGATTTGTTTTATAAGATTGTGTATATGTGCATGCAACTTTATATCTAGTTTATTTGTGTTTTGCTGAACATACTATAGAGAATATTTTACCATGCAACTGTTCTTTGCAAACATATTTTTAACTGGGAATTTCTCTTCAGGCACCCCCTCCTCTCTGCCTTTGGTCTATAGAGCCAGAGTGTCCTGGCTTCAGGCAGGCATTCATTCAGCACTAAATGTTAACAATTTATTAATTAAAGGTGTTGCTTAAGCCAGCAGGAAAAAAGCTATATTAACTCAGGACACTTGAGCATTTTCTGAAAGATTTTTTACAAGAAAAACTTGAGGGAATCCAGTTAAATACGTTGTTTGCAGCACCGGCAGTATTATATTTCCTGAGAACAGCTGTACAATAGGAATTGCCAAAATTATAATTCATCACATCAAAACTGACCTTTCCAAATATTTAAGAGGTTGAAATTTTAGCTAAATACAGTCTCAGGAGCTCATTAGATTTTCAAGAGTATATCTAAGAATGTCATGGCTGCATTTCAAAATGTGGTATTTGAAAATATGTGTTTCTAAATGATGTTATCAGATTTTTTAAAATATCCCAAATCCATTAGTCATGGTTGTGCAGTGCAGAGTGCAGCATTCCCTTATTAGAAAGATATATTTACTCTATGTTGCTATAGAGTCTATGAAATTTGGGGAAATACTTATCTAGACTCAAGAGCACATTCAATTTTTGGCTAAGCTAGACTCTGAAGAATAATTTTGTTTTTTTCTGTACTGAAGTAGAGAAGAATCCTGAGCTGTGCAGGGCATCGTTTAGCATAGCTCCCCTAAGAAAAGCTCACATGGTAAAACAAAATTGAGAAAAGCAAGTATCAGAATCTAGCTGCCTTTAGAAAGTTCAGCCCATATTTCAGTGTTGACATTTCTGAGTAATCCCGTTGTAAAAATAATGGTAACATAGTATTTAACCAAGAACTTCCCAAATGTATTTAGCACTATATTTCTTTTTTGAATATTGTGGGGTCCTGGGACATCCAGTGGAATCAGGACCATCTATGTAGTGTCTTGTGATTGCTTGATTTTTTCTACTGTAAACACTGTCATCTTAGTCACTTATCAGTGAGAATCCAGATGGTCTTGTTGGCTCTTTACAATACCAGGAAGGGTTAGCTTTTGGCCAGGGGTGGAGCTCACACCTATAATACCAACACTTTGAGAGGTGGGGGTGGGAGAATTGATTCAGCTCAAGAGTTTGAGACCAGCCTAGACAAGACGGTGAGACCTCGTCTCTACAAAAAAAATTAAAAACGTAAAAAATTAGCCAGGCATAGTGGTGCATGCCTATAGTCCCAGCTACTCAGGAGACTGAAGGAGGAAGATCACTTCAGTCCAGGGGTTCTAGGCTGCAGTGAGCTGTGATGGCACCACTGCATTCCAGCCTGGGTGACAAAGACCCCATTATATATATATATTTATATATGTATATATTTATATATATATATATTTTTTAAAGAGTGAATTTTTCTAAAGACAATGAAACATTGGAAAAAATCTAAACCTACAGTGTGGTATTAAAGTACCTATAATTATTATTATTATTATACTTTAAGTTCTGAGGTACATGTGCAGAACTTGTTTGTTACATAGGTATACATGTGCCATGGTGTTTTGCTGCATCCATCACCCCATCATCTACATTAGGTATTTCTCCTAATGCTGTCCTTCTCGTATGCCCCCACCCCCTGCTATCCCTCCCTTAGCTCTCCAACCCCCAGCAGGCCCCAGTGTGTGATGTTCCCCTCCCTGTGTCCATGTATTCTCATTGTTCAACACCCAGTTATGAATGAGAACATGCAATGTTTGGTTTTCTGTTCTTGTGTCAGTTTGCAGAGAATGATGGTTTCCAGATTCATCCAGGTCCCTGCAAAGGACATGAACTCATCCTTTTTGATGGCTGCATAGTATTCTGTGGTGTGTATGTGCCACATTTTCTTTATCCAGTCCATCATTGATGGGCATTTGGGTTGGTTCCAAGTCTTGGCTATTGTGAACAGTGCCACAATAAACATATGCGTGCATGTGTCTTTAGTTTTTATCAGTATACAACGCACTGTATGTAGTATAGAGTTCTAATATTCATTTCTATTACCTTCTTCATACACACATGCACACAGCTGATGACAGTCTGTACATGAGATGACCACTGTAGTGTGCCCCTGGGTTCCGTTTGTGTCTGGATTAAATAGCATTTGGCAAAGCCTTCCTGTAGCTTTGTGGCAATATTCCTAAGTACCCGCTCATCCTGTATCTTAGCAGCATTTATCAATCTTCTCTGCCTGCAGTTGTTAAGTTTCCTTTTTTCTTTTTATCAACTGTGTTCCTGAGGAGTTTTGCTTGGCTACAGAACACCCAGGGAAGTGTATACAGTTAAAAATTCCCGAGGTGTGACTTATCACGTATTTTCCCTGGTCTTAATGTGTGTCTGTCTGGGCAGTGATGGGGACTTAAGGGCACTTTTGGGGCTTGCAGTCTTTACCCACCCTCCTGTGAAAGAGATAGACAAGTGAATAAAGAGTAGGAGTAACTTTTTTTTTTTTTTTGAGATGGAGTCTCACTCTGTCGCCAGGCTGGAGGGCAGTGGCATGATCTGAGCTCACTGCAACCTCTGCCTCCTGGGTTCAAGCAAATCTCCTGCCTCAACCTCCAGAGTAGCTGGGATTATAGGCATGCACCACCATGCCCAGCTAATTTTTGTATTTTTAGTAGAGACAGGGTTTCACCATGTTGTCCAGGCTGGTTTCAATCTCTTGACCTCACTATCTGCCCACCTTGGACTCCCAAAGTGCTGGGATTACAGGCGTGAGCCACCACACCTGGCCTACCATTTTTTGTTGTTGTTTTTTTTTTAAAGACAAGTGGAATGGTAAGTCACAGAGGAAACTAGAAGCCCAGAAGGGAAATACAAGCATAGAGAGGCTGATGCAGCCTCAGTAATGGGGGGCCCAGTCTAGCCTGGAGAGGAGCTCAGGCCTCATCTGGTAGGAGGTTTGTTTTCAAGTCACCTTTTAATTAAAATGTAGTATATGCCCATTTAAAACAAAAACAGACCTTGGAAAACAAGAATCTTTGAGGAAAAATGATATTCATTCCCATCACTTAAACGATAGTCGAGATGACATTTAGATGTCATATTTCCTCTCTCTTATTTATTATTTTTTTTTTTTGAGATGGAGTCTCACTCTGTCACCCAGGCTGGAGTGCAGTGGCACAATCTCAGCTCACTGCAACCTCCGCCTCCTGGGTTCAAGTGATTCTCCTGCCTCAGCCTCCCAAGTAGCTGGGATTACAGGCACCCACCACCACACCCAGCTAATTTTTCTATTTTTAGTAGAGATGGGGTTTCACCATGTTGGCCACACTGGTCTTGAACTCCTAATCTCAGGTGGTCCACCCACCTTGGCCTCCCAAAGAGCTGAGATTAGAGGTGTGAGCCACTATGCCTGACCTCCTTTCTCTTTTTTATAACATAGAGTTATTGTAAAATTCCTCCTAAGTAAATTATTGGTTTTTAACTTCGGGCTGTGGATCAGAAAACCCAGGCCCTGAGTCTGGACTGTCTGAAGTCCACACTCAGCCACTGCTGAGGACCCTGCATAGAGACTTCCTGCCTTTGCAGTGAAGAGTAAAAAAGAAACAGATTCTCCAAACAAGAAAGTCCTACATATAGAACAAAATATAGCTACTTTGTAACATTTAAGAATATATCTACCTACAGCCTTTTAAACTGAGCCAATGTTGTTACTGATTCTTCATTTTGTAACCAATTCCAAAGTGTAATTGATGAGAATGATGGCTGAACTATGAAGGAGAGATATTGGACTGTAAATTTCACTATTGGTCCTTTAAGCTGTTTTTCTACTTCCTGACAGAAGCACCCAAAAGAATATCTTTTATAAGAATCGAAACTACAGGTACATTTTTCTCCTTTAATATTGGTTTCCTGAACCCCCTTAAACACCATTATTTGGTCAAACTCTGTAACACTGATTTGACCCAAAATAAGAACTACTTATCCCTGGCTTCCACATTCATGATATAAAAGAGACGGTGAGAGAGGGGCGGGAGTCGGGGTGGGGGTGGAGGAAGAGGCTGAGATTCATGGACTGTAATTACAAGCCACCTGAGTTGGACTGCCAAAAGGTTACCTGAAGAAAAGGGTGATTTTCAATATTTCCAAGCATCTAAATGGAGCCATCTCTGGCTAAAGAATAGCATTTTAAAGATATAATATTATTTATAAAATTAAGAAGCTTCAAGATTGGACCTTTTCTTTGTTATAGGTTTTTTTTTTTTTTTTGAACTTTAAAAATTACAGGAAACCATTTGGTGAGTTAGACATTTTTAAAATTACAGTTTCATGGGGAAAATAGCAGCATTGACTTTTAGATCTGGATGTGTTTTTCCATGTTAGAGCTCCTTACTAAATGGAGCATTTAGTAGTTTTTACTCAATATGACAGAGTCTTTTAAAATTCTCTCTGTGAATAATAGTTACTGTTGTTTTCTCAAAATACATTTTTCAAGGGCTGTCTCCCTCTTAATGCCACAACATCAGAAGCTTGGCCAAAGATTGTTTTCAGTCTGCCTTTAGTGCAAGACTGTGTTTGAGACCCAAGAGATAATAGAGATACATCTGTGAACAGTACTTTTCTTGTCAAAAATGAGATATATAGGTAGATACATATATAGATAGAAATAGAGATAGATAGGTGGGTATAGTTAGGTAAGTAGGTAGATAAGAGATAGCGAGAGAGAGAGAGAGAGAGAGAGAGAGAGAATATCCCGTCGGTTTTGGTGAGGAAATGAGAAACAAAATTGCTACAACTGTTTTGATAGGTAACCTGTCAGTATATACCATAATTTAAGATGTGAACACTCTATAACATAGAAATCATAATTTTAGGAATGTAGAACATTTAGGAATGTAGACCTAATAATTTTAGGATTATAGAACTAAAAATGTAGAACACACACAATTATTATTATTTCTGTATTGTTTATAATAAGAAAAAGGAAGCAACCATAATTCTATAGTAAAAGAATAAACTAGAGCACGTCCATGCTGAGGTGGATTTACTCTCTTGTACAAAGCAGGAGTTAGATCCATAGGCACTGATGAGAAGTATATACTACTGTGTCGTGAGAAGGGCATATGCATGGTCGTATGAGTGGTAGGATAATAGTAAAAGAAGTGAGTAGACACATACTTTTTTATTACACTTCAGTTCATTGTGCTCCAGAGATACTGTGATTTTTACAGATTAAAGGTTTGTAGCTACCCTGCTTCAGCAAATCCATTGGCACCATTTTTTCCAACCCCATGTGCTCACTTTGTGTTTCTGTGTTACATTTTGGTAATTCTTGCAGTATTTCAAACTTGTTAATTATTATTATATCTGACATGGTGATCTGGGATCAGTAATCTTTGATGTTATTGTTGTAATTGTATTGGGATGCCATCAACCACTCCCATATAAAATGGCAAGCTTAATTGATAAGTGTAATTAATGAATGTGTTCTAACTGCTCCACCAACCACCCATTTCTCCATCTCTTTTCCTCTCCTTTACCCCACCCCATTTCCTGGGTCACAACAATATTGAAATTAGGCCAATGAATAACCTTACAATAGCCTATAAGTGTTCAAGTGAAAGGAACAGTTCCATGTCTCAGTCAAAAACTAGAAATGATGAAGCCGAGTGAGGGTGGCATGTGGAAATCTGAGACAGGCTGAAAGCAATGCCTCTTATGCCAGTTAGCCAAGTTATGAATGCAAAGGAAAAGTTCATGAAGAAAACGAAAAGTGCTGCTCCAGTGAACACACAAATGATAAGAAAGCAAAACAGTCTTATTGCTGATATGGAGAAAGTTTGAGTGGCCTGCCTAGAAGATTCAACCAGCCACCAGATTCTCTTAAGTCAAAGCCTCATCCAGAGCAAGGCTTTAACTCTCTTCAGGTCTATAAAGGCTGACAGCAGTAAGGAAGCTACAGAAGAAAAATGTGAAGCTAGCAGTGGCTGGTTCATGAAGTTTAAGGACAAAAGCCATGTACATAATATAAAAGTACAAGATGAAGCAGCAAGTGCAGATGGAGACATTCCAGCCAGTTATCCAGAAGACCTAGCTGAGATCATTGTTGAAGGTGGCGACACTAAACATCAGATTTTCAGTGTAGACTGAATAGCCTTCTGTTGGAACAAGACGCCATCTAGGATTTTCATAGCTAGAGAGAAGTCAAGGCCTGGCTTTAAAGCTTCAATGGACAGACTGGCTTGCTTATTAGGAGCTAATGCAGCCGTTAAGTTGAAGCTAACATCCATCTATTATTTCAAAAATCATAAGGCCCTGAAGAATTATGTCAAATTTACTTTGCCTGTGCTCTATAAATGGAATACCAAAGCCTGGCTGACAGTACATCTGTTTACATCCTGGTTTACTGAATATTTTAAACCCATTGTTGAGAACTACTGCTCAGAAAAATGATTCATTTAAAAATATTACTACTCATTGAGAAGGCACCTAGTCATTCAATAGCTCTCATGTAGGTGTACAAGGAGGATATTAATGTTGTTTTCATCCCTGTTAATATAACATCCATTATGCAGCCCATGAATCAAGGAGCAATTTTGGCTTTTGAGTCTTATTATTTTAAGAAATACATTTCAAAAAGCTATAGTTGCCATAGATTCTATTGATGGATCTGGGCAATGTCCATTGAAAACCATCCGGAAAGGATTCACCATTCCAGATTCTATTAAATACATCCATGATTTTTGGAAGGAGGTAAAAATATCAAAACTAACAGGAGTTTGCAGAAGTAGATTTTAGCCCTCATTGATGACTTTGAAGGGTTCAAGACTCCAATGAAGAAAGAATAAATACCAATGTGGTAGAAACAGCGGCCTGAAGATAGGCCTGAATTGCTGCTATCTCATGATACAACTTGAAGGAGGAGTTGCTTCTTATAAATTAGCAAAGAAAGTGGTTTCCTTGAGGTGAAATTGACTCTTGGTGAAGATACTGTGTATGTTGTTAAAATGACCACTTAGGATTTGGAGTATTACATAATCTTAGTTGATAAAACTGCAGCAGCCTTGGAGAGGATTGATTCCAATTTTAAAAGAAGTTCTACTGTGGACAAAGTGCTGTCAAACAGCATTATACGCTACTTGAGAATGTGATATATAGCATCACATGCCACAGAAAAATCTTTTGCAGAAGAAAGAGTCAGTCACTGCAGTGAACTTCATTGTTTTCTCATTTGAAGAAATGACCACAATCACCCCAGCCTTTGGCAGCCACCACCCTGGTCAGTCAGCACCCAACAACACTGAGGCAAACCATCCACCAAAAAAAAAATTAGAACTTGGTAAAGGCTCAGATGATTGTGACAATTTTCTAGCAATAAAGTATTTTTAATTAAGGTATGTACATTGCTTTCTTGGACGTAATGCTATTGCACATCTAATTGATGAAAATATAGTGTAAACATAACTTTTATGTGCACTGGGAAACCAAAAAAATGCGTGTGACTTACTTTATTGTGGTGGTATGAAACCAAAACCACAGTATCTCCAAGGCGTGCCGGTACTCCTTTAAAGAGGTTAGCAAAATATCCTACCTTTTTTATGGACATCATAAATCAGAGTAATATTTTGTTGACCTGTTGAAAGAAGCCTCTCATCTGGCCTTCCATAATTATTCTGTCTCTAGTTTTGTTTTCTGCTTTATTTGGCTAACTGTATAATTAGGACAGCATTCTCTGGAATTGCCAATCTTATTTTGATTATGTGACCTTTGATCCATGTTTACTGGGTTTTGGAGAAGACTGTCATCTTTACTTTGAGATTTGAACCTCATCTGTAAGTGTATGTTACACGTAATTAATTTTCAATAGAATGAATCTGCAGCTAGGATGAAAGCCAGTTCCTTTGCTTGTTGTTACAATGAATGTCTCTCTGAGTCTGATACTAGAGGAATTTAATAAGAGAAACTTCTAGATGTTCAATCTCATTTATTGTCTTCCAATTCATTCAGTGAATAAGATATTGATATTAGTAGACACTTCAATAACTGAGTAGTGTTTATGTCTATTTTAACATTAATGGTGTGACTTAATTTTGTATAACATGTATTTACTTATTTTAAATGATCTGAATTTCAACAGGTAGGTAAGATTCCTAATTGTAAATTAGGCAAATGTGTTTGTAATAATGGGCATTTGTTACTTTTAATAATAAAATCTATTGTAAATATTTACTAAGCAACTACTATGTACAAGACAGTGGTTTCTATGAGAGGACTTTCACATGGTTAAATAGAATTAACTGAGTACTCGCCCTTGAACTCATTACATTTTACAAGGATATTAGCAGTGAAAGAGGAATTCTATGCTCATCAGCATGCCCTAAATGGCAGAAAATGTCTATTCGTTAGAGATGAGGGAGAGACATGACTACATCCTCCTACTAAAGTGTTGTTTGATGACTTTCCCATCATTTTCTGTAGTAAAAATGGGAGCATTGACATGGTTGAATTTACTCTTGAAGTTCTAGGTACACAAATATTATTTCCTGAGAATGGGCAGAGCTGATTTCCAGTTGTGAGCCCTGGTCACTTATCCCCTCAACCTCTGTTTCCCAGCCCGTTGTATAAAGTGCATGGATTTCATGGAATGATGACTCTAGCCTTTCCTCCCATAAGACATACTTCTCAGATGAGGTGTGGGAAGAAGGATGTCTTGGGAGAGGAGGAGTCTGAGAGACCTTGCTTGGGTCAGATGCCCTCCCTTGCTGAAAGTGGGAGAGGATCCTGTGATTGACAGTTCCAACAAAGCAAGCAATAGCAGAGGGAGAGGGAGGCCCTAAAGAGGGGAAGAAGGGATATCAGAGCAGCAAAGCATAATGCTCTTGAACATAAAAGTGCTTCTCAAACTGATGAAGGAGCAATTACTCTTTCCCCCCCCCCATTTTTTGCATATTAATACTTTTAAAAGATGTGTGAAATACAAATTTATCTTTATATTGTGAATTACATATCCAATTGCTAGAAAACTCTGTCGAAGTTTGCTCTCCCTCTCTGTGGGGATCTTGTCGCGATGACACTCACAGAGGCTTCAATAGGTTCCTCTCTTACTTACTGAGGAAAATCTCTCCGCATGCGCCTCGAGGATCCTTCTACTTCTCTCCGTCCTCTTTTTATGTGGTGTCACCTTCACCGCTATGGAAACTTCAAGGTCCTTCTTTAAAAAATTCAACAACATCTTATTAGATCGCATCCTCAAGTTCTTCCACGGCATTTCCTGTTCCTTCATGACCTCTGAGCTCAGCCACATCCTTCACAATGGCACAGTTCCCCTGTTCTTCTGCAGAGCCTGGCACTTCTTTTTTTTTTTCTCTAGGTTAACCTTCTGATGGAGGTGTTTTCCTAAGATTCTGACCTAGCTGTCAGGCTCAGAACACCTCAGAAAGGTGAATTTCAGTGTCTGAAGTGGAGTTAGGGGATGTTCATGAAGACTGCATTTTCTTCCTGTATGAGAATGGGCTAACTGTAATATCACTGCATGTGTATATTTTGAATAGTGTCTGGGAGAAGGTAGCAACTAGAATATTTCTAAGAAAACATTCTTAGGATTTCCCTTTGAACATAGACCATACTAGCCAGTTTGCTAAGAGAGGAAGGCAATCATCACCTATGCGTAAAATGAAGATATGAGCAGCTTCTTTGTTTTTATTCTTCTCACTCTATGTCCCTTCCTTACAATGGAGCTTAGGCAGATAGAAGGTGAGGAGCTGTGGAATGAGGAAGTCGATAGATACATTGCTTTTCCAGTGACAGGTACCTTAACTTCTGTGACCCTCTCTGTCCTCTTCAGATACATTAGGTTAGGCACCATGATCTAGGAAGTCACTTCCAACTCAAAAATTCTGTAATTTTTTTACATTGCCTCTAATCGTGCTGTTTACCCCATTGATGGCCTCTTTGCCAGGGTCCTGATTATTTGTTAATCCCATTTTTTTTTGTTCTCTTCCACACTTGTGTTTTGATTAGCAGCCAATTAAATGACAGTCAGAACTTTAGCTAAGGTACAATAAGGTAAGATCCTTTTTCTAGTTGAACTACTTCCTTGAAAAGGGAGATTGATGGCCTGATCTGTGAGAACAAACTAACAAGGAATAAGAATTTGTAAGCAGGTGTTTTCAACATGATGTATAATTGTTACCATTAGTCATACTCAGTTATTTTTTGTGGCTTAATAAAGCTAAGTATATTCATTTTCTCATCAGTTTAAAAATTAAAATAAAGGCATGTTGATTGAGATTTGTAACAAGTTAACTTTATTTCAAATGCACATTCCTATTGAGCTGTAGCAATGTGGAATTTTTTGAAATAGTGAAAGATGTTTGAATTAGCAGTACATATATGAGATCGTATAGCTTGTCTAATTCTTAGAAGCTTAAGAATTATCCCTTGATTTAGATTGTCTTTCTTCAGAATGCTGTACAAAATATATCGTGAACATAAACAGCAACATTGTGAAAAAGCTCAATCTTTCTTAGATGTTATCGTTAATGTTTTATCTATCCAGCAAACACTGCTAACATCCTACCCTAAATCCATTCTCCCTGTACCAGTCCATTCTCATATTGCTATAAAGATACTACTTGAGACTGGGTAATTTATAAACAAAAGAGGCTTAATTGTCTCACAGTCCTACATGGCTGGGGAGGTCTCAGGAAACTTACAATCATGACAGAAGGTGAACGGGAAGCAAGGCATGTCTTACATAGTGGCAGGAGAGAGAGAGAGAGTGCAGGGAAAACTGCCACTTATCAAACCATCGGATCTCGTGAGAACTCCCTCACTATCATGATAACAGTATGGGGGAACCCGCCTTCATGATCTCATCACCTCCCACCAGGCCCCTCCCTTAACACCTGGAGATTACAATTGGAGATGAGATTTGGGTGGGGACATGGAGCCAACCCTTACCACTCTCCTGTTCCTTCCTAACGGAACCTTGATGTTGGAAGGACAACAAAGTGCCCAGCTAAAAAAATATCCTCATCTTCCCAGACTTTTTCTGTGGCTGTGTGACCCAGCTCCAGCCAATGAACTCTCATGTTACAAATTTTAATACTGATGAAAATCACTCTTTTTTTGTTTGTTTTTTTTGAGATAGAGTTTCACTCTTGTTGTCCAGGTTAGAGTGCAATGGCATGATCTCAGCTCACTGCATCCTCTGCCTCTTAAGTTCAAGTGATTCTCCTGCCTCAGCCTCCCAAGTAGCTAGAATTACACGTGTGCACCACCATGCACAGATAATTTTTTGTATTTTTAGTAGAGATGGGGTTTCACTATGTTGGCCAGGCTGGTCTTGAACTCCTGACCTCAGGTGATCCACCTGTCTCGGCCTCCCAAACGGCTGGGATTACAGGCGTGAGCAACAGCGCCCCACCAAAAATCGTTCTTAATAACTTTCTCCACATATCCCTGAATATCTCCCTTAGAATATAGACCTCTTTTAGTCTCCATCGGTAATGCAGGGAAATACTCTGATATCTATTCAAAGCCACAATTTTTCTTTCTGGCCATTGAACCTAAGAGTGACCGGTTATTTTCCTTTTCCTTCTATCTGCCAAATACATCCTGAATCTCTTGTCTCACTTATTATGACTCTACTCCAAGTCATCATCTTGTCTTGCCTGGACAATGGCATTAGCCTCATGTTAGCCAATGTGGCTTTCTTTCTTACCACATGAAATTACATTCTGTCACGGCCATCTTCTGCTTTGGGAAACCTCCTCGGATCTTGTTATTCTCCTATTTGAGAGCTGCTCAAAATCCTTCAACTCCCTCCCCTCCATTTAGAATCAAATCCAAATGCATTAACATGACTTATCAATCTGATATGATCTGGTTTCTACTTGTACTTTTCTCTCTTGCTTCCTCCACTCTAAGCCTTTTTGTCTTTATTTATTGAATATTTCTCTTTGTTCTTTGCCCTTGGGGCCTGGCACTGGGGGCCTGGCACTGAGCCCCTGGCTCTTCTTACTTCTTGACCCTTCCAGTCAAATCTCAGCTGCCAAGACCTCTCCTAACCACTCTCTCTAAATAACCACTGTCATGGACACCTAGGTTTAATTCCCTTTAAAAAATGGAAGTTTGTTTTTGTTTTTGTTTTTTTAAGGCATATGAAAATAACCCCTTATGGACAAAATACTTACATATGTCACTTAAGGGATTTAGGTAAGACATGAAGAATTTTATTGCACCTGTTCATAATTTGTTGTTTATCTTCCATTACAATATAATCTAAGATCCATGAAGGTGGGGCCTTGTCTGTTTTCTTCACTGCCGAAACCACCGTACTTATAACAATGCCTGCTCCCTGCAAGAGGCTTAGTAAATGTTTATCGAGTAATGAATATAGTCAGAAAATGCCCTATGTTAAATATCTTAAAAGAAATTAAGCAGTGCTTATAGATGTCCCCAATGTGTCTTTTTCTTAGATGGGAAGAAAAGGAAAAAAAAAAAGAGAAAAAGATGAAAAAACAATCTAGGAAGAAGAACAGAGGGACAGACAGTGGTATAAATAGAAAATAGCAGGAAATCCTTGGGTGGGACTATTTCAGGGATCTTTACCCGGTGGCATTTCTGATCTATGACATTGGGTGACAGGGCTCAGTTCTTTGGCTCTTACGTAGATTTATTGGCTAAACCTGGCACATACACAATGAGAAATGTTTGTTGAATGAAGGCCCAAAAGAATGAAATAATAAATTATTGAACTGCCAAGAGCAAAATTTTGCCCTTTTTTATGGGCATGATCTATTCCCTTGATGCCAGTATTTAATCCATGTTAGTAACAAACATTCCAGACAACAATGACTGTGAAAAATACCCCATGAGACAAAATTCAGTTACTGTGCTAGGCATCCCCCTCAGCACATTTCAGAGTTTATTCTGTCTTTAAGGGACTTGTCACAGTGACTATCCAGAATGGCACATAGTGTTAATGTATTAAAAATACTGACAGGAAAATGAAAACTAGAAAAATGTCTTATCTGTCAATTAAATGATATAGCCTTGTGGTTAGATTACAGCAATTCTGGGGCTTTATGTTTTCTGCCGATTGAGATTTGACAGCTGTTTATAAAATATTTACATTCTGATTTCAGTCACATTGACAGCACTTTTGGGTCTTTAGAAGACGATAATTATATGTTAGGAAAATGTTAAAAAAAACGAAGCTTATCTGTTGAGGAGAAAAATTTGTTTTTAAAATTGTGCAAAGGAAGGGCACCCACTTTATTAAAGGATGTGCATCTAATAAAAGTCAGAAGTAGTAGATTCTTGGATCCAAAATCATACCACTTATAATTTGCAATCGTACCCCTCCCAACCCTGCCTGCCTTGGGGACCTCAGCTTTTCTTCATCAGCTGTGTCTGGCTGGCTACATACTTCTTACCCTTTTTCACTTCATTATGCACATAACATGGCAATAATTGGATAGTACATTGGACAGGATTTTGGAGTATCTATATGGAATTTCATGAAATTTCAGTTTATATCCTTGGTATTAAAGGAAGATAAAATAAAAAGTATTGGGAGGAATATTAAGTATTGAATTTTTATAGAATTTCCAAGTAAAATATTTTCAAAGATTTTAATGAGAAGCATAAATGTATATATAAATTGATATTATCAGGTATATGGAAATAGCAACCTGCAATTCTTGATTAATGGTCTTATCAAAGTCTTTTATTTGGTTTTGTAATTTTTTTTTGCTATAACATTTTGTTACATCACTATTCTTTTTAAACACCGTTATATTTATATGCATAGAAAACATGCATAATATTCTATAACATACCTAAATATTCCTGATCTTTTCCAGTGTTTGCTGTTAAAAATTTTTATATTGATGAAAATCATTCTTGATAACTTTCTACACATATCCCTGAATGTCTTCCTTAGAATATAGTCCAAGAAATGAAATTCCCTGATTAAATGGTATATAAATTTTTAAGGCTTTTGATATTTACTGTATGGTTTTCTTTCATCAAAGTCGTGATAGTCACTATCTGTGTGGTGCTTTGTACGAACAAGTAGATAATAGAAAAATGTAAGAAACCTATTTTACAGCCATTCAAAAGTTTCCTGTAGTTGAAATTATATTTAATGATTCTAACAGCTATTACTTTCTTTCATTGACCAATGTAGTGTTGAAACTTCTTGGGATGAGGCAAATGATTTTGGAACCTATCCTCACCTTTTAGTATCAAGTATTTGAAAAATTCTTAGAAGGCATAAATGTTTTTATAGCCCTCGCCCTGCACATGGCTTGGAGTCATTAAAAGGGCTTATCAGCTGCAAATAGACAGAAGTGGACTCAACCCTTGATGCTTTGTAAGAACAAGTAGATAATAGACTAAGTGACCAGGAACAAAAGTGCAATTGAAGGCTCTGGGTCTACACACACTTCCCCCTACCCCTCTTCCCACTGATGGCTCTGTCCTGTTCCCCCAGGGTCCTCACCCTCAGAGCCCGCATATGGACTCTAAGCCTGAAGGTCCAAACACCTTCTCCCCACATCATAATGCCTTTCTCTTGGTCACAAATGCATTTGGGTTCCAGGTACACAAGGGGAATACATCAGTGAAAGATCACTCTATGCCTTAAACCTGAGTGGACTGTGAGCTTTAAGGCAGAGAATTCCGGGAACCTGGTTGTGTGAAACTTGCTCTGAAAGCAACCAAAATTCTCATCAGCCTGTCCCCTGGAGAGGGTGGAGATGAGAAGAAGGCCAGAGTGAAGCCTCTGACCCAGTGCTTTTCAAAGGCTCATGTGCATATAATCACCATTAAAATACAGATTCTGATTCAGAAGGGCTGAGCTTTTGTATTTCTGATAAGCTTTCAGATGAAGCTAATGTACTTTGATGAAGCTGACTGCCCTGTGAGTAACAAGACTGTGATACACAGGCCCAAGGCAGGGCCCCATGGCCTGGGCACTAGACAGAAGTGTTGGCTTGATGTGAAGACAGAAAAGTGGGCCTGCTTGGGACAGCTGTCTTCAGCAGGAATTCCCAGCCTGGCCTTCCCACCCCTCACTCCTCTCTGTTGAACACCATGCTCCCTGGTGTTCCTCCATCAGCTCACAGCCCCTTGTCCGTGATGGGCAGCGCACTCTGTGGCTGAGCACTGAACTCAACATCTGGATGGCAGAACTCACCTCAGCTGTGCTCAGAGTTACATGGAAGAGTAGCAGGAGCCAAGCGTCCCCATCATATTTGCAGCTGGACGAGACCTTAGGCACAGCACCAGATGTGCTCAGCTATGCCTGCCTCTGAGGACAAGGGCCCCTGTCCAAGCCCTGCTGACCACTGGAGTCTGAGGGTACTGGCTTTTCTCTTGCACACCAGGGCAGTGTGGGACAACATGTGGGAAGCCCTATAACTAGGTTCAAAATGGCACATTCAGTGGAGATAGTAAATGCAGTAGTCCTCCAGTGATGTTGTACTGCATGATATGATCACAGATTAAAAACCAAAACTCAACTTTTCAGGTGACCCATATGAAAACAATGCATTTTAAAGAAACCATGCTTAAATTATCAAAGGAATGCGTGGACTAAAAGGAAAAGAAAATCCAAACCAGGAACAAAAAATAAAACAATAGATGATACTTTTAAATAAAAGAAACACTTGAGAAACAAATACCTATGTCACGTCATACACAAAACAGACACAAGGCACAAAAGCTAGAATACGTTACATTATCAAAATGTATTATAGAATGGGGCTTATATCAAAAACAAAAATAGTATCCAAATATGGACATCAGAAATAAAGTAAATCTAACGGAATGACTACAAAAAACTGTAACAAAAGAACAGCCATAGAGAACCAAGAGTAATCGTGTGAAATAATATAGGTGGTTACTTTTATAAAAATACAGCTTCCAAGTTTGTAGGTAATACCTTTTAACTAAAAGAGAATTTTCAACATAGTTCTATAACATGGAGTAGTTAAGTTACATTCCAAGAAAAATGAGAGAGTTCTTGGACTTACAGTGAAAAAATTTTGGAAACGGACTTGAAAATTAAAGGCATAACATTTGTACAGCACGCACAATACATGCAAGTGTAAGAAGAAATAAATTCAAAGCATATCGAAGAATGCCTTGAAAAAAAAGGACTTATAATTTGATCAAAGGAAAAGGCAATGCATGTGCAATATTCACAATCCAGAGTATCAGAGAGAAAATAAAATTCAATTTGCACAGTTTCTTGGTATTCTGAGACTGCAAACCCTATCCAGTTTTGGCATGTCCTTTCAGCAGAATAGTTATTCAATTCCTGTTATATGATCTTGCGATAGACCATTTAGCTGATCTGTTCTAATGCTTTAATACAGAGCCTATGTGTACAAAAGAAGAGCTTGCAATCCAGTTTTAATGACAAGCCATACACGTATTTTTTTTGATGCTATGACCGTTAAGCATGATGTTGGATTTGAGTCATGTCACCAAGTTGTCATGGTCTGTATCTTTAGCAGTTTGGATGCTTTTCACAGTGATAGGCACATGTAAGCACTGTTGGAAAATGTTCATGAAAATAACATGTTAATTGACATGCTAAGGTAGAATAAAAGGTAATATGTGCCTTCAGGGACATAGATAGCCTTCTATAAGAACGTGATATAATATGAGACTTGAGAAAGGGCAGGATTTATACAGGCAGAAAGACGGCACGTCGAGGGATCATGGGTAGGAAGTAGAATACAAGTGATAGCTTCAGTGTTATGACGTGTGTGGATGTGGGTGAGTGGGCTATGAGGATGAGGAAAGGCAGGCAAAGACACAATGAGAATGACTTTGTATACCTTAAGGAACTTTGATTTTCCCTTAAAAGTAACAGAATAAGACTGAAAGAGCTTGAGTAGAGGAATCACATTAAGGAAAATTAGCTGGGCAGCGATATGTGGAAATTGACTGAAGGTGAGGAAATACATAGATAGGTCACTTTCCTGGGTAAAAACAGATGAAGGATGAAACAAGGAAAACTCTCAATGCAAGTGAGGAAAGTACCGATTCAGAAGACACCATGAAGAAATCTGGATCTTATCCCTTTGTACATCAGTTTTATATTTTCCCTCTCCTGTGCCTTCACATTTTTGAGTTCTTTTGATTATTTGTCTTTCATATTTAAATGCAAAATGCGTTTGATTCATAAAGAAAACACAAACACCTCTTAGGCTCTCCGTTGATTCAGCCTCACCTACCTTCTCTTCCGCTCATGATCGTGACCCCGTTCATCCAATCCGGTTTCCTTCTTCTTCCCTTCACCTCAGCCCACTGCTGTTTCACCTCTGATCTCACCACTTCACTACAACGGTAGCTGCCAGAATGAGTCAAGATCTTCTAGTCGATAAACCCTCAAGAATCTTTGGTCCTGAACTTTCTTAACTCTCTGTAAGTTTTACTATTGACCTTTTTGAAATTCTCTCTTTTCTTGGATTTGAAGGAACCTCCCTCTCCTTGAATCTCCTCTTTCATCTCGTCAGCCTTTTTCCCTTTTTCTCTCTCTCTCTTCTTCCTTTCTTCTTCTTTCTTGCTTTTCTTTTTTCTACTGCTAAAGCAATAATTTCCTTCCCTGTCCATCCCCAAAAGTTTGGTTCAGGGTTTTTTCCTTCTTACTTTACTTGACCTTCAGTCCAATGACACAAATCTGTGCCTCAGCTTAGACATTTTCCCCGAGTCCACATCTATATCTCCAGCTGGACGACTCCACGTGAGTTTTCACCCTATACTTCCAAAACCAGAAGAGCAAAACCGAGCTCCTCTGCTTCTCCCCACTCCTCCATATCTCTACCCTAGCTTCCTGTATGTCATACAGGTGCCCTTCAGAAATGAGAAATATCCTTTTATCATTCTGAAATGAAAATGTAATCATAATCAAATTAAGCCACTTTCTAGCTGGCTCAAAATTGCTTAATTTCTATATCTCTCAGTTTTCTTATCTACAAAATGGAAAAAAAAAAATAATAGCCCCCACCTCACAGGAGTGTTGTAGAAATAGTAACTGGCACAATGTAAGCCCTCAGTAAATATTAACTATTTCATTGTTTGAAATAATCAGAGTCCCCAATGACTTAAAAAGAAAAAACAAAATTGGTTTCCTCATCATGTTATTTGATTTTTGCTTAATTCTCAAGCTGCGTTTCCCACCATTTCCTAACTTGTATTCTACTCTCTACCCTTAAAGAAAGACTCTCCAGGGTGCCACTCTGCCCTGTCCATCCCCAAGCTCACCAGTGCCTCTTCCTGTAACTAATCATGACTTACCTTTAATAGTTTTCACTGATGCTTCAAACTGTGTGTAGGATGTCTCTTCTTGCTCCCTTTTCCCCAGGTCTACGTTTGTTTTTCTCTCTGTGCTCCTGGAGAGCGGTTGACTGAGAGGTTGTTCACTCTACCTTGCCATTGTACACACATCTTTATCTGCCTCTCATAAAGACAGCTCTTTCATGGTAGAGGATGCACTGTTGATCTGTAGGTGGTTTTGAGAGGACGTATAACAAGAGAGCGAGGACAACAGAAGACACTAAGCAGTTGTATGCACCAATTGTTCATCTAGAAATGGTTGTCAGTGGAGATAAGCCAGCCCCACCCCTCCACGTGTGTCTGGATAGAGGAAGAAGGGGAATTCTGGAGAGGAGACAGCAAAAGGGAATATGGTGGCTTCAAGGATAAGATAAGCTTTGTTTCAAACGAAGATGTGGGGAAGGAATGAATGGATGCCAATCGACAGATTGTTCACAGTGGGTGAGCATGGAAGGGACTGGGGCGGTGGAAGGGACTGGCACAGGGTCACTATAAGTCAGAAGAGCTCCTGCTGGCTTGATGATAAATTCATATCTGTATAAAATCTTCTGGAAGCAGATTCAAACAGATTGAGATGTTTAATCTCAAGAGTGAAGAATGGACGTTACTGGTACCTAAATCAGTGACACGCAGGAATTAGAGATAATAGCATTAGTAACATTGACATCTACATAGTCTTATTGAGCCACAGTATTTTTGGGTTATGGTATACATACACACCCATCTACATGTGTGTATATACAGTGTCACGTATAATAGTGTATTACATATACACGTTGTATATATTTTGATTATAAGATTAGTACAGTGTTTATTATAGAAATGTTTGCAGTCATAGATGCTGTGGTCTCAAAGTTTCTGTTCTCCTAAATTCATATGTTAGACTCCTAATCCCCAAGGTGGTAACAGGAGAAGATAGGCCCTTTGGGAAGTTATAAGGGATTAGTGTCCCAATGAAAGAGGCCCAAGGGAGCTTGTTTGCCCCTTTAAGGGCCAAGGCACAATCTGTGAACCAGAAAGCAAGTCTTCAGCAGATACCAAATCTGCTTGTGCCTTGATCGTGGACTTCCCTGGCTCCAGAATCGTGAGCAATACATTTCTGTTGTTTATAAGCTCTTTAGTTTATGGTGTTTTGTTTTAACTGCCCAAATGGACTTAAGACAATAGAAAAGCTCAAGTCTGGTTTGAAATGAGCTACAAAGCAGAATTGGAATTTGGAAATTCGAGGCAGTTGATACAGATGCCCTCATAAGTAAGTTTAGTTTTAAAAGGGAGCAGAAACATTGTATGATAGCGGCTTTGGAACAATGGAAGAGGCAGGACCTAGGAGCAAGAGAGGGCTTTTTTAAGCTAGGAGGTATTAACGCCTGTTTGTGAAATGGTGGAAGTCACCCAGGAAGGAAGGATAAGCTGATGATGGATGAGAAAGAGGACTCTTTCAGGAGTAGAGCTCTTGAGTGTGGGAGGACAGTGGGGTGGGATTTCCCTGGGTGGGTGCAGGGACAGAGGCAGAGTTCATGGGCACAGATGCTGGTAGGTAAATAGATAAGGATGATCAAAAAAGGAGGCACTCTTCAGATTATTATTACTTTCCTTTTCCTAACTACAAGGAACTGGGCAGCAGGGCACTGTGTTCCATTAAATTAAAATGAGATAACTATTGAAAGCCATCCTTTGGATTTAGAAGGATGGTTCTGAAGAAAGAAGAAAGAAAAAGAAGCCTTGTGCACAGTTACTGAGCTCGGGGTCTTTGATCTCAGACAGCCCTCTGTGCATTTGGCCTGCTACTTTCCTTCCAGCTGTGAAATTCTCATCAGGTGAACTGGGAGGTGTCATGTGCAAGAGCCCAGGCTCCAGACTTGGCTCTCAGCTCTGTCAGTAACTGATTTGGGTGAAGCGCTAAGCCCTTCCTGCCTCCACACTTCTGTAACATGGAGATCCTTCTCGTAGGAGGAGTGAGCAATGAATGAGAGGTGATTGCCTCTTCAGATACTGTAAAGTTCATAGCATAGAGCCTGCTATATATATGTCAGGGCCTGCCAATGTTAGCAGTTAGTATTTCACTGCTCTAAGCCTTAGTTTCTATCTGGAAAGTGGAGACAATGATATACTTTGTCAGACATGGTTATTGTGAGAATAAAAAGAAATTGCATGTCAAGCTCCTAGCACACGGTAAACAGAGTAAAGGAGAAACAAGCCGTATGAGTGAGCACGAGGGATGGTTTCACTCAGCAGCCACAGAAATTGGTAACTTTCTAAAGAAGATTGGGAGAGAGAAAGTGATTTGTGATTTGCAGGCAAAGTTTTAAACTTAATTTGTAAGACAGTAGAAGCCAATTAGAGCCCCACGATGTAACTCAGGACAAGCATTTCATTTGAAGCCAATACATTTAATAAAAATGGATATATTTTCACTTCACTAAAGGTGAGGGGAGATTTTGTATGTGCATAGGAACATGTAAGAGCAAATATTTGCAGAGGCTAACTAAATGTAATGAGACTTTACATTGAGAAACAGCATTAATTATCAGATTATATCACAGCATCTGAATCAGTACACAAAGGTTAAAACTAAGGAAATTTATTAATTACACAGAATACTGTGTTTTGTAGTATTACGCATATAAAATAGTATATTACTATAGGTAAATATGTATATATACACATATATGCATAAAATCGCGTGTTTTAATTTCTAAATGGAATCATAAGGCTCATGAAAGCAAACCTAGCTCCGTGCCTGGTGCATGGTAGGTGTTGAACAATAATGGATGAATAAATGAGTGAATCAAACCCACATTTGCAGCTTGTGTAACTTATGTTGGAGATCCCCATCTTAGAAAAAAGTAGCTAACATATTCTATTAGTTTATTTATAAACAAATTTAATACGAAATGATGCTTAATGATGGAAAGCTAGATATAATTGGAGAATCCCTTACATGAGCTGATGTGTCAAATCAAAGAACTAAAGAATGGCCTTGTGAAAGGCCAGTAATGTAGGCGGAGAGAGGATTGTGTCTTGGACAGTTGGAAGAAAGGAGGGTGTGGTACAAAAGGCGTCACGAAGTATTACCCAAAACAATGTTTCTGCTTGAAAATGTTTGTGCTTCTTGTTAGAGAACAAGAAAGGCATGGTTTAAAGCTGGAGACGATAAAGCCTCGCACGGAGAGTGGTGATGGGTGTTCAGAGAAGATGGAATAGTAGACTTGGCTAAGACAGCGTGCAGGTTCCTCTCCCCTCACTTCTTCCCCTTCCCCAGGACAGTCCCTAGAGTTGAACCCCAGTGAGTTGCGTGACTAACTCCAGTACTTTCTGAGGAGAGTGTAAAGAAGGTGGTACTCAAAGTGTGGTCTAAGGGTCAGCAGCAGCAGCATCACCTAGCAGCTTGTTGGAAATGCAGAATCTCAGACCGTACCCTAGCCCTACTGAGTCTGAATCTGCAATTAATACTTTCTGACTCATGGGCACATTAAAATTTGAGAAGTACTGGCATTGAGGTTAGAAATGTGGGCTTTAGGCTGGGCGCGGTGGCTCATGCCTGTAGTCCCAGCACTTGGGAGGTCGAGGCGGGTGGATCATGAGGTCAGGAGGTCGAGACCATCCTGGTTAGCACTGTGAAACCCTGTCTCTACTAAGAAAAATACAAAAAAATAGCTGGGTGTGGTGGTACGCACCTGTAGTCCCAGCTACTCGGGAGGCTGAGGCAGGAGAATCACTTGAACCCGGGAGGCGGAGGTTGCAGTGAACCGAGATCGCGTCACTGCACTGCAGCCTGGCGACAGAGCAAGACAAAAGGAAAGAAAAGAAAAAGAAAAGAAAAGAAAGGAAGGAAGGAAGAAAAGAAAGAAGAAAGAAAGAAAAGAAAGAAAAAAAAAAGAAAGAAAGAGAAAAAGGAAGGAAGGAAGGTGGGCTTTAAAGCACATAGATCTTGATTCAAATCCCCATTCCACCTTGAGAAAGCTCATTTTCTCATCTTGTTTCCTCACCTGTGTGATGTAATCATAGGTACCTCATAAATACTATTACAAGAGATAAATAAATTACATATAAAGTGTTTATGTGGTGCCTACCTCTTAATAAGTGTTCAATAATGTTATCTACTTTTGCTATTTTTTTTTTCTCTACTGAGCAGGAGCAAAAGAGAGTACTGAGGGAGAAGCGTTCTTGGTATGATCTTTTTTCTTTATTTTCTCAACCATATGCTCACTATGACAGGGAAAAAAAAGATTTACCTCCAGGCATAGACTTGCAAATAGATCTAATAATTTTTTTGAGTTTCCTTCACTGCTAAATGTTACTTCTGCGGATCGGTCTCTTCGCCTCTTTGAGCCTTATTTTTTTTTATTTTTTGAGATGGAGTTTCACTCTTGTTGCCCAGGCTAGGGTACAATGGCATGATCTCAGCTCACTGCAACTTCTGCCTCCCAGGTTCAAGCGTTTCTCCTACTTCAGTCTCCTGAGTAGCTGGGATTACAGGCATGCGCTATCACGCCCAGCTAATTTTGTATTTTTGGTAGTGACGTGGTTTCTCCAGTCGGTTGATCAGGCTGGTCTCAAATTCTCTACCTCAGGTGATCCTCCCGCCTCAGCATCCCAAAGTGCTGGGATTACAGGCCTGAGCCACCGCACCTGGCCTGAGCCTTATTTTCATCCTACATAGTTGGGGTTATAACATCAGCAAAGTTGTGAAAATCAAAGTTGTCCATAAGACAGCATTATGCTCATTGTTAAGAGCAATTTTGTGGAAGTTAAGATGGCAGACCTTACAAGTAGAATCATGTCAATATGAGAGACTGATAACAGGAAGTGTTGATATATATCCTTTATAGTAACATGTGATGTAAATGACTAATAGGCCATCCCCCTGCCCTTGGATGGTATTAATGAAAAACCAGAGCCAGACCATAGTTAATGCGGTAAAATCGGGTTTTATTTAGGAACTGTTACAATAGAGGGAAAGAGCCCTCAGCATAGAACTGGGACCAATTACGAACACAACAGGGACAAGTGGGGATGTATAACCAAGGAGCCGCCTGGAGTCAGTGGACGGAAAATTCCTAAGAAAAGACATCAGGAGTAGGGAACATTCCTAGGAGACAGACCTTACAGGATTCTAGCTGCAGGCAGTCCAGGTGAGCAGATGTCATCTGGGGAATGATGAGGAGTAAGGAATTTGATCAGACACAAAAGGGGATCAGATATTGAAGGTGGGGAATTCTGGATAAACTGACTTAGCCAGAATCTTGCTCTAACTGAGTGATGCAGAGACAGAAACGGAAGTACCGAGGTCGGGGCCTGCTTGGGAAGTAGCTTCAGAACAGCCCGACCGAAGTTTGGTCAAGGATGGAGTCTTTGTCGAAGAGGAAGTCTGGTTGCAGATGGGAAGGAGGGGATGGTGGTTGCCTCTGCAGATACAGAGGCCTCTGCGTATAGATCCCAGAAAGTCTGTTCTTCAAAAATGGTCTGAACTTACAAGGGCTCTTTTAGCATTCTGCCCTTTACCTTATCCCATAGTAGAAAATAAGACACATCCACTTAAAGAGCAAGATAAAATCAAACAAGTAGGCATAGAGGAGAGTTTCTATGGAGGACCAGAGGAAGGAGTGTTTGCCTCTGCTCAGGTGTCTGCAGGGCTTCAGAGGCAAGACTTTTATGGTTGGCCTTGGGTGATAAACAGAATCTTGAGAGAGAGTTGCAATCTTTTTGGAGGAAATAGCAGGAGAAAAAAAAATTAAAACAGAGGCAGTAAAGCTTGAAGCACATGAAGGAAGGGTAAAGAAGCTTCCTTTTAATTTTTTTTTTAAATTTTATGATACAGGGTCTTGCTGTGTTGCCCAGGCTGGAGTGCAGTGACACCAACCATCACAGTTCACTGCAGCCTCAACTTATCAGCTCCAGCAATCCTCCAGCAATCCCCCCATATCAGCCTCCTGAATAGCTGGAACCACAGACATGAGCCTGGTTAATTTTTGAAAAAATCCTTTTAGAGGGATGGGGGCCTCACTATGTTACCCAGACTGGTCTCAAACTCCTAGGCTTAAGCAATCTTCCTGCTTAGGACTCCTAAAATCCTGAGATTACAGGCATGAGCCACTGCACCCAGCCAAGAAGCTTCTTCAGAAAACTCAATTGCACAGTATTTAAGGGAAGAACAGGTTATGAAAATGATAAGGGATTCAATCTTGAGGGACGTTGACTGTTCAATTCCTGCTTTCCCTATGATGAATAGTCACATACTACTTTGTTTTGTTGTTTTTTCTTTTTTTTAGATAGAGTTTCACTCTGTCACCCAGGCTGGAGTGCAGTGGTGCAATCTCGGCTCACTGCAACCTTTGCCTCCTGAGTTAAAGTGATTCTCCTGCCTCAGCCTCCCAAGTAGCTAGGACTACAGGCACACACCACCACTCCTGGCTAATTTTTGTATTTTTAGTGGAGATGGGGTTTCACCATGTTGGCCAGACTGGTCTCGAACTCCTGACCTCAGGTGATCCGCCCACCTTGGCCTCCCAAAATGCTGGGATTACAGGCATGAGCCACCACATCCAGCCCACATACTGTTTTTGAATTGGGAACGAATATAATCAGGGCTGTTATGTTGGAACATTTATCTGGCATCCATGAATGAGTTGGAGCAAAGCGAAAATAAGGGGAGACACTCAATCAGAGGAGATGTTTCAGTGGCCTGGGAAAAATAATAAGGCCTCAAGCTGGATTTGCAATACTGGACGTGTAAAGGAAAGGACAACAATTTGGGACAAATCCCTTTCTAACAGGTTCACATTGACTTTTTCATGTCAACAATAAGCCATGATATTATAAGAAAATAAAAATATTTCATCTGCTACTGGACGTGGTCCTAAGTTCCATCTTTAGATATGTTTTTTATTAAAGTTGTGAGAAGTACAAATATACTAGTTACTTGTTCTATTTTTGTGTTCTTGTGCAGGGAAAGAGAAAAAGGAAGAGTTCTATTCGTGCATACTCTGAGACTTGTGGTAGTTTGCTAATTATAAGTTCTATTGTCTTGGTCTCAAAAGGAATTCAAGTGCTGAACCAAGTATAGTAAGGTCTCCCAGACCTCAGTGATTACACAGCTGCAAAATTTGTAGCCGAAATGTCATCCTGTCTTCGTAGTTTTGCAGGCCAAAAGACCAAGCAAAGTCAAGTGAAACTGTTTCTCATTTCTTACAGAAATTTGCAAGACCTAACAATAGAGCTCAAGATGGCCACAAAAACTTTAACCGTTTTTTTTGACCTCCTAGATCATTGGCCGAGTCAGATTTTTTGCGTCTGTCAAATGGGAGATAATCTTACTTTCATCTCTCTCTGCCTTTCTAACAAAATCTGTTTGAGGTCCCTAGTTTCAAGGTGTTTTCATAGAGCCCCAAATTAAACATATTTTGGATATCCTTATGCACATGGCTCTGGGCCAGCTCTTTCTCTTAGTATATTTTTTTAAGCCAAGGATTGGGTGCTTTCATCTCACTTTCTCTAAGACCTTACTGTCCATCTGACTTTTCATCTCTAAAGTTAGTTCATTGTCCTGGACTATGAGTATAATATTAGCGTAATCTTGAAACACCTCCTCTTTCTAAAGGCTTCCAAAGTAATGTAAAATAAACAATTGATTTAATATCAATTGCCCTTTATATAAAAATAAATATTAAGAAAATGAGAAGATGAACAGGCATAAAAATTTGGTGTTGGCAATAGCAAAGATGTAATCCAGGTGTCCATCATTGATGGGTTAGATAAGAAAACGTGGTACTTTTATACACCACGGAATACTTTGCAGCCACAAAAAAGAATAAAATCATGTCCTTTGTGGCAACATAGATGTTGCAGTTTTCCTAAGTGAATTAATGCGTAAATAGAAACCGAATTACTGTGTGTTCTCACTTGTAAACGAGAGCTAACATTGGGTACAAACGGGCACAAAGAAGGAAAAGATAAACACCAGAGATCCCCAGATGAGAAAGGGAGGGGAGGGGGGAAAGGGTTGAAAAATTACCTCTGAGGTGCTATGTTCATTATTTGGTTGACAGGATCGTTAGAAGCCTAAACCTTGGCATCCCACAAGTCTACCAGTGTAACAAACTTGTACGTGTACCCTCCCGAATCTAAATTTTGTTATTAAAATAATTTTTTTTTAAAAAAAAAGGCTGGATGTGGTAGCTCATACCTGCAATCCCCACACTTTGAGAGGCTGAGGCAGAAAATCACTTGAGTTCAGGAGTTCAAGACCAGCCTGGGCAACATGGCAAGACCTGATCTCTGAAAAAAAAAAGTCTAGCTGGGCATGGTGAGGTGCACCTATAATCCCTGCTACTTGGAAGGAAAAATCACTTGGGCCCAGAAGGTTGACGTTGCAATGAGTCATGATCACATCACTGCATTCCAACCTGGGCCCTATCTTAAAAAATAAATAAAACACAGTACAATACAATAAAAATGTTTTTGTTGAGGTTATAGGTGTTTTAAATTATTTTTTAATTTTTTTACATTCTTGGTAATGAAAATACTACTTATATGAGTTAACAAATATATTATCATAAAACATGTTTTTCCAGCCAGCGTAATCATACTTTATTTTTGTAATTTCTTTGTTTTATTTCCAAAAGATATATTCCTCGAAACATGTTGGCAATTATGCATATAAAAGAGTTCTTTTCTTCTATACCAATGGTTCTCAAAAAGATGGACTTGAAAATAGTTTAGAAAACTGACATAGAAGTATGAACATTTGGCTTTGGAAATAAGGGTCATTAAAAAAAGCAGCTGATCTTTGCTGTCAACATTCTTAAGAAAAAGAAAAGATATTACAATGCTATGCTGGTACAAAGGACCTAGCCTTCGAATTTAAATAGGGTACTTCACAAGAAAAGCCAACGGGTACATTTGCACATGCGCATTTCTGTACATGTACATACCATTTCAAATCCAGTAAAATTCTATATACTAATATTGCACTGTACAAATCATTTTGGAGACTCCCATTTTGCAGTGGAATATGAAGAGGAGCTGGAATACCCAAAATGTCCTAATGCTCTCTCTACATTACTGCCGTGGTACAATTGTCCAGTTTTACATAAGCATATTGAGGAAAACGAAAACAATACTCTTAATACTATTTCACTCAGTTTGGAATCTTCCAGGTAATTTACCTGAAAGCGAGAGAGACCAAAGAACAAAAACCAAGAGAGACCAAAGAACAACTAACCACTCTGCCAAAATTTTCCCCCTGCAGAGCCTGGCATTATGAAGTTGAGCTAACAAAGAAGGCTCAGCAGTTATGGGCTTTGATGACTCAACACAGAAAAGTCAGCAACTAATATGAACTCTTCCACACGGTTGCTACAAGAACAGCCATCTGCAAAGCTTTCTTTCTTAATTTCCCTTTTATATTCTGACATTTTCCCCTCCATCAGAAACATCTTAGGCACTAAATCTCATGATAAAACCACTTGAATACCAATTTTGATCCTGTGATTTGAAGTATGGAGAGGAAAATCATTGAACCTGAGAAAAATGTTCACATTTATAGGTGCCCTTTAAAATTTAGCAGAATTACATTAATAATAGCATCTGTTTCCAATGCCCTTACTTACTTTGTGGGCTTCATTTATCTTTTATATAATTAGTATAAATACATCATTCCTCACAATTGTTTGGCAAGACATTGCAATTTTTAATCTTTTTTACTCTGACAGCTACATTGTTGTAGAATTTCTGAAAAAAAAAAGTGAGAACAATGGAATGCACTTTTTCTGGACTATTTTTAAGTGGTCCAGTCTGTGCCTTTCTTGTTAATTTTAGTTTGAAATTTCATAATTTGCTCTTTTGATGGTTCTGTCTCTCAAATGAGGTAAGCTGAGTCCAGAGGAGTTGGACTTCCTGAGACTGAGAGTTAAGTATCTAATAGATATGAGACTAGCTATTGAGGTCTAGTCTTTTATTCTGAGTGACTGACTCTCTGGGCTTAAAACATTAAAGCGAATTTACTATCATAAAACAAATCTGTAGCTTTACATGGGCTTCCTCTGTTTGACTGACAATACAATTCTGATGTTGTACCAAATTTACAAATAGTTTGTATTTCTCATAATAACTAGTAGGTTCAATAGTGGGTGTTGGGATGGAAAATATCCTGAGGCTTCTTTGGACTCAACTAGAATGAATGTCAAGATTGATTTGTGATACCTGCAAATGGCAGAAGAGCCGAGAGTTGCAACATGAGGCCAGGGAATTGCTATGCCTAATGCAAGATAACGTTTTCAGTTGCACCCTGTAACTCAGCACTTGGTTATATTGTTCTCATGGTGCTTTCTGTAAGTGCAGACTTTGCATCTTGATTATATCGCTGCCCAGAATGTCTGGTATATTAGGACCCAATAAATAATAACTGATTGATTAAGGACTATGCACATTATCAAAGATTTTTTAGCACCTAAAAGCTGAAGAGTCATGGAAAGCAACTCTATACCTTCAAGAACATCCTCTCATAGCTTCTTCAAGATAATTTTATTGATCTGATTTTTTTTTTTTTTTTGAGAGAGTCTCACTCTGTTACTCAGGCTGTAGTGCAGCGGTTCGATCTTGGTTCACTGCAACCTCCATCTCCCATGTTCAAGCGATTCTCACACCTCAGCCTCCTGATTAGCTGGAATTACAAGTGTGTGCCACCATACCTGGCTAATCTTTGCATTTTTAGTAGAGACGGGTGTCACCATGTTAGCCAGGTTGGTCTCGAACTCTTGACCTCAAGTGATCTGCCCACCTTGGCCTCCCAAAGTTCTGGGATTACAGGTGTGAGCCGCCATGCCCAGCCCTAATTTGATTTTTAGTAAGTCCATTCCATATCCACATTGTGAAAACAATTTAACTTCTTTATTCTCAGTGGTGGTTCTTCCTTTTGCTCAAGGTTAACAGGTATGAGTTCCAACATCTTCTGCTTTATATTCTCGTTCTGTACGTGTTCTCTGCTCCCTATGTCTCTGGGAGAAAGAAATTTTTCTCTTCATCTCTATGTAAGCCCCTTCTCTGCTGTTATCTTTTGCTTGGGATCTTACCACCCCTGTTGTTCCCAAGATTTCCAATGACTGTGATGTCTCCCTCTTGTCTGGAGGAAGGGCTGGCAGATCCCTATGGGTCTGTGTGGGTAAACTCCACTTCCCTTCACTCTCTGTCTCTCCTCCAGCCTCTGTCCCATTCCTCCCCTTTACAGATGCATCTATAGTCTCTGGACCCCACCCCCACCCCCTCAAGAGAACTTTCTATGATGAAGGAAATATTCTGTGTCTGCACTATCCAGTGCAGTAGTCACCAAGCACTTGTGGTTATTGAGCACTTGAAATGCGACTATGGCACTTGAAGAAAGGAAATTTAAATTCTTTGTTTTTAATTTAAATGGGAAGTTGTCACATTTGGCAAGTGCCTACCATAATGGACAATAGATAAACATTCCCCTTCAGATTTCTTCAACTGAACCACAGAAAATTATCTAAGCTTATCTCCCCAACTCCCCAAAGGATAGTGCATAACTATACCATTGCAACATGTATAGAAGAGAAGTTAACTCATTACCTACAATGGATACCTGAGGATATTAGGACTTTATTCCCTTTATGTCAGTAACTGAGGTTGTCCTCTCATGCCCATTGAAAGAGGAAGCCCAAATAACTGTCATTTGCAAAGGCCATCAGTGATCTCTGTAAGTTTCTCATTCTTAATTTCTTTTTGTTGTTGTTGTTTTGTTTTTGTTTTTGTTTTTGTTTTTCTTGAGACAGGGGCTCGCTCTGTCATCCAGGCTAGAGTGCAGTGGTGCAATCTCGGCTCACTGTAACCTCCACCTCCCAGGTTCAAGCAATTCTCCTGCCTCGGCCTCCCAAGTATGTGGGATTACAGGCAGATGCAACCATACCCAGCTAATTTTTTGTATTTTTGGTAGAGACGGGGTTTTGCCATGTTGGCCAGGCTGGTCTCAAACTCCTGACCTCATGATCCACCCACCTCAGCCTCCCAAAGTGCTGGGATTACCGGTATGAGCCACTGTGCACGGCCCTCATTCTTAATTTCTAACTGTCTTATTTTTCTTTACTTATTAGAGACAGGGTCTCACTCTGTTGCCCAGAGTGGAGTGCAGTGGTATTATTATAGCTCACTGCAGCATCCAACTCCCGGCTCAAATGATCCTCCTGCATCAGCCTCCCAAGTAGCTGGTGCTACAGGCACATGCCATCACACTCACCCTGGCTAGTGCTTTTTGATCTGTTCTGTATTGTTTTTTGTAGAGATGGGGTTCTCACTAATTTGACTGGGCTGTTCTTGAACTCCTGGCTTCAAGTCGTCCTACCTCGGCCTCCCAAAGTACTGGGATTACAGGCACTAGCCATTACAACTGGCCCTAACTCTCTTCTTTAATCAAATTGATTACCGTCCTTCAAATGTTACTTTTACTTGTCTACCTTTCAGCCTCGTGTTATACTAACCCCTCGGCTTCTTACATCCTTCTTCCCCACACTTACCAAATCACATATATCTCTTCAAGGCTCATGGTCTAGCTCTTCCAACAAGCTTCCACAGACCAAATAAGCCTAAAATAATTGCAGTCTTTAGTCTTTAAAAAACAAGTTACTTATTGAACTCTTACTATACTCCAGACAAGTATGAAAGATGGATAGAGTGGTTAAAAATAATGATAATAATACGTTAACATGGCCTGGTGCAGTGGCTCATGCCTGTAATCCCTGCATATTCGGAGGTTGAGGCAGGGGCATCACTTGAGGCCAGGAGTTGGAGACCAGCCTGGCCAACATGGCAAGACCCAGTCTCTACTAAAAATACAAAAAAATTAGCCAGGTGTGATGGTGCATGCCTGTAATTCCAGCTACTCCAGAGGCTGAGGGATGAGAATTGCTTGAACCTGGGAGTTGGAGGTTGCAGTGAGTCGAGATCATGCCACTGCGCTCCAGCCTGGGTGATGGAGAGAGACTCCGTCTCAATAATAATAATAATAATAATAATAATAATAGATTAATATTTGTTGAAGACTTTGTATATGTCAGATACTCTTCCAGGCTCTATGTGTGCACGATTTCATTTACTTCTTATGAGTACCCAGTGAGATAGATATTACTATTATATCACTTTCACAAATGAGGAAACAGAGGTATATAGAAATAACAACATGGCCAGGTCTTCTGACCAGTAAGTGACAGAAAGTTCCTACCTGTACAGAGTTACATCCCAGCACCTGCTAATTCTTCTCAATGCTCAACAGAACTAAATAACTCCGATTTTTAAATGACTTCTACTTTTATTTTGGTGTTAACATTTGCATTGTGATTACCCTTTTGTTACTAAACGTCACATACAAAGGCTGGTCCTCTCAATAACATAAACTTCTAAGGTGTAGACTAAGCTGTCTGCTCCTCTGTAGTCTTAGCAAGCACTTAACAACATAGTTTAGGCGGTATCTTTCCAATTACAGATATGGCTGATTAATGAGTTCTAGGTTCTGAAGTCAGTTTACTGTGTTCACATCCAATTTTTTAATGAGATAGAATGAAATAATAAACAGCGGTACATCTATGCAATGGAATATTACTCAGCAATGAAAAGAATGGGTTGTCACATCATGTAAAGACATGGAGGAGCCTTAAATGGATATTACTAAGTAAAAGGAGCCAGGTTTCAAAGACTATGTACTGTGTGATTCTGACAATACGACATTCTGGAAAAGACAAAACTGTGGAGACAGTAAAATGATGACCGGTTGCCGAGAGTTAGTGTAGAGGGAGGGAGGGAGGGATAGGTTGGAGCATGGGGTATTTTTAAGGCGGTGAAACTATTTTGTATAATACGGTCATGGTGGATACATCAGTATAGGTTTGTCAGAGTCCATAGAGTGTACAGCACAGAGAGTGAACCCTAATTTCAACTACAGACTTTAGCTCATAGTAATATATCAATATATTAATATATCCATAATATATAAATATGATATAACAAATACATCGTATTTGTTGTAACAAATATGCTACGTTTATGCAAGATATTAATAACAAATGAAACTGTGTGTCGGGGGAGGAGGAGAGGAGAGAGCGTATGTAGGAACTGTCTGTAGTTTCTGTTCTACTTTTCTGCAAACCTAAAACTATCATAAATAATACATAATAAAGCCTATTAATTAACAAAACAGAATAGAATAAAATGTGTCTAAGCACATCATGCATTGTGAGGATAAATACTGTTAGATAAACAGTGTTAGATACGTGTGTTTGTGTGTGTGTGTGTACATACTGTGGATAAGAGGTTAAAAAAAGTTTGAAAGCCATCGTTTTAGAGATTATTGCAAACACATTACCTATTTGTCCGCTGATTGCAAAGCTGTGTCGAGTTCTAATAATGACTGTAAACCTGCGTCCCATAAGCAGGAAGAGTCCTAGTAGGTATGAAGTGTGATGGACATGTCTGTTTTTCGAAATGATTGTACGTGATTGTTGTAGGAGACTTTATGAAAACCTTTAACCTTGGGAAATAAAAGGAACCCAAATGATGTGGATGACAACATGCATTTTGCAGACATTCATTTATCAGTATTTCTGATTTGGCATGGCAGCACCCTATTCAAATTTTGATAAAATATTGGGAGTATCTTAATTTTTCTTTTAAGTATAGCACAATTGAATTATGGCCTCCTAACGATATCAAGCCGAATATGTAGGAAACTCTACAAATAACCTGCCCCAGCCTTACTCAGGACAGGTATCCAGAAAGCACAGGTATCCAGTAACTTGACAGACTCGAGTTCATAGTTTTCTGCAATTGATATTAATAAATGTAGGAGTGTTTATTTGATGATATTGTTTTGTTCATTTTTCTTTCTTGCCACTGCTTCCTACTCTTCCTCCTCCATCCTCCTCCCTCCTCCCTCCTCCTCCTCCTCCCTCCTCCTCTTCCTCCTTCTTCTCTCTTCCTCTTCCTCTTCCACTTTTGCCTTCTTCCACTTTCTCCATCCCTCCTCCTCTTCCTTCTTCCTCCTCCTCGTCCTCTTCTCTTCCTCCTCCTTCTTCTTTCTCCTCCTCCTCTTCCTCCTTCTTCTTCCTCCTCCTTTTCCTCTTTCTCCTTCTCTTTCTTCCTTCTTCTTTCCCCCTCCTCCTCCTCCTTCTTCATTCTCTTCTTTTTCCTCTTCCTCTTCTTTTATTTTTCTTTCTTCTTTCTTCTTCTTCTTCCTCCATTTTTTTAATCTTTCACATGCATTGCTGTGTTTGGGAAGCAGAATGTCTCAGTCAGTTGGGGCTGTCCTGGTGCTGGGCAGCTCTGATGTTAGAGCTGATGAGGAGCCTCTGTTCTGCCCAATCTGCTGCCTGCTGCCCTTCACTCTCACCTGCTTTGCATGTCTTTGCCTGCAACCCCCTTTACTAGCAGATCACCGTGACAGCTTTGGCTTTACCTCAGCTAATTTGAGAGCTTTTGTCTTCTCAGGTAACTCAAAAGAGTTTATACCCTGGATTCAGTGAACAGTTTGTTAAACTCCCGAGTTCTTATAATTTCCATTAAACACACCCATGCTTCCGTTTCTTGTGGCACATCCCTTAGAGAGGGAAAGATGAATGTTTCCTGTAACAACCAGCAGAAGGAGATCTTATCAGATGCCAGTGCCTTAAGAGTCGACGGGATGGAGTCCTAAGAGAAAGGAAGAATACACACTAGTAAATTAATTTGTAGTGTACTGCCCACTTATTTTTAGGCCTGTTTGTATTGTTAAGGCAGAATAACTAAAACCGAAGCTTTGTATATTAGATTTCCAAATGAAACAAGTTAGGCTTAAGTCTGAGACTGGAGTTGAACAGTGCCAATGTACTCGTACATTTTGTACAATGCTGCATTTTGCACTTTGTTAATTGTAGGATACACTTACTACTTTCACTCTACTACTTTCGCTATTCCTTTGGACAAAAAAAATACACATTCCTGTCCCTTACCTCAGGCCTCCTGAATTAGACTCACTGGAATGGTACCCAGAAAACTGTCTCTTCAAAGCACTCTCTGGAAATTTCTGATGATTTCACATGGCTAGGGAACCCGTAGGATGAAGTGTCGTTTGGTAAGTGATCCATTTAAATATCAAAACAATTTTCTAACGTATGTGTAACACTTAAAAAAACAACAACTTTTTTTTCCTTCATCAGGAAACCGTGTTTCCCAAATGTGACAGTCAAATTTATCCTCTGGGTCTTCCTTCTGGTTTCCATGAAGAATTAAAAGCTACCAAAATTCTATTTTAGTCTTCATTTTAAAAATATTTTTAAGACATCAGAAAGCAGTAGATGACTATTCATTCATCCAAGAACCCTCTTTGTCTAAAATATTTACATAGTTCTTCTGAGCATAAAGCATTATCTGCATGTAAGTCATCCTGTTAAATCCAGCTCTATGAGTGCATGTGCATAGCTTGGGAAGGAAAATGGCTCTTATTCCATTTTTGATTTATCACTGATTCAATGATTCAGCAGTATCAAAGGCGTTGTTAAAAGTCCTCCTTGTGTGTGTGGCATGGTTCTTTGTGCTCTTCAATGAAAGTGACAGACGCCAGTGTCTTGCTTCCTTCGCACTAACGGGCTTCCTATCTACTTCTGAAATACTTTCCAAAACTTTTCATTTTTTTTATTCTACAAGATGGAGAGAGGAGTTGTCATTGCCCTTTTGGAAGAATGACCCGTATGGTTTGGAAAGTTTGTTTTTTTTTTCTGTTACCCTTCATCATGAGAATCTCTCCTGGTGAGCTCTAGGCCCCTTTCCTTCCTCTTAGTCTCCCACAGAGATTGTGAGTCCCCTGTGTCCATACCAGGGAGTTGTCCAGTCTCCCTCCCTGGGTAGCACCCTCCCTGGGACTCTAGCCCCTCTCATTCCTTCTGTCTTCCCCTGTGATCTCCTGTTACCCTCTTTGAAGCCTTTCTCTTCTCGGGTTTCAGTGTTGCACATCAGTAGTAGGGAAATCCACATGCCTTGTAGACAAACCCCATTTTCAACATGGGTCTTCCTGACTGCTCAGTGCACTTCCTGTCTACCTTTCACCACAGTTGGGTCTTCTCTTGATAGCGGCCTTGCCAAAAGTTCCCTCTCCCTCCCTTCCTCAAACCAGTGTTCTAGAGGGCCCATCACCTGCTGTTCTGAGGAACCTAGAACCCACACATCTGCACCCCAGGGCCCTGCAGCAGATCTGTCTCTGTGTGCTTATTCTCCCATCACGCCATCTGTCTCTAGAGAAGAATGGTCCCTTCCACAAGTATATTCACTTTTCCCCCATCTTCCCTCTCTTGTCCTTTTAGCCTGATTTCTTACCCTGGCCATTTCCAACATTAAAAGTTAATTTTTTTTCTGAAAAAAATTAAGACTTTACCTAGACCTCACCTCCCTGTCTTCTTTAACATATTTAAAAAGCTGTTGAGTGCCTACTGTATGTCCAGCGCTGCCTTCTGTAATCAGCAGCCGGTTTCCTGCTTTCCCTGAGCTGTAGGTCTCAGCATTGTCTGCACATCCCTCTCATATTGAATTTATTTCCACTTTGCATGCACCCTTTAACGACCCTGAACCATTGGTCTGAAAGGTTACGTGAACCTTTCTCCTTTTTAACCTAAGCAGCTATTTTTTCCTGTTTTTTTTCCTACCTGAAAACATAGAATTTGAGGCAATCGTTACTCTTTTATTTATTTATTTTTTTGAGACAGAGTCTCACCCTGTCTCCCAGGCTGGAATGCAGTGGCGTGATCTTGACTCACTGCAACCTCCACCTCCCAGGTTCAAGCAATTCTTCTGCCTCAGCTTCCTGAGTAGCTGGGACTACAGGTGCCCACCACCACATCCAGCTTTTTTTTTTTTAATATATTTTTAGTAGAGACAGGGTTTCACCATGTCGGCCAGGCTGGTCTCAAACTCCTGACCTCAGGTGATCCGCCCAGTTCGGCCTCCCAAAGTTCTGGGATTACAGGCGTGAGCCACCAAGCCCAGCCTGTTAGTTATTTCTTGACAGTGTCATCAATAATATCTCACAATTATGTGTTCTTCCACTTCCTCTTGTTATTTCCTGGATTTGTGGCTGGATTTTTCTTTCCCACCTCCTGCCTCCTGAAATAGTTAAACCTTTCCTGAGACTGAGTTCTCTGCCCCTCCCATTAGACACTCATCAATAAAAGTTGATGAGTGTCTAATGGGAGGGGCAGAGAACTCTCTCTCTCACAACATCAATTTTTATTTTAGATTCAGGGGGTACATATGTAGGTTTGTTACCTGGTTATACTGTGGGATGCTGAGGTTTGGGGTATAACAGATCCCATTACCCAGGAAGTGAGCATATTACTCAACAATTAGTTTCTCAGCATTCCCCCTCCGCCCCGCTCTAGCAGGCCCCCATGTTTACGGTTGTCATCTTTATGTCCGTGAGTACACAATGTTTAGCTCCCACTTATAAGGGAGAACATGCAGTATTTGGGTTTCTGTTCCTGTGGTTAATTCACTTAGGATAATGGCCTCCAGCTGCATCCATGTTGCCACAAACGAAACGATTTGTTCTTTTTTACAGCTGCGTGACACTCTTTACTTCTTAATCTGCATCTGTTCTCAAATCGCTATGTTGTGCAGGTAGATCATCATTATATTTTAATTTTTTAATGATCTCTCCATGGTTTAATTTCTTTTATAAAAAATTTATTTATTATACTTTAAGTTCTGGGGTACATGTGCAGAACGTGCAGGTTTGTTACATGTAGATGACAGGGTGATGGATACAGCAAACCACTGTGGCTTAATTTCTTTGTGTCACAAATTGCTTATATTGCTAGTTGAGCAAGCCACCTTCACACCTAATTCAGCATCTCTAAAACACAGATTTATTTACTACTATCTTTCCTAAAATCAGACACACATACACTCAGCACATAGACACATTTCCTTCTTCTTTTAATCTCCCAGGCATTACTGTCCTCCAGCCTTATAAAAATACTTGGAGGATCTCCTTCTCTTCTCTATCCAGTCAGATGAGACATCTGGTCCAATATCCCTCATATCCCACGCAGACCTGAGCATCCAAGTCCGCTGCCATGTGCGGAGACTGGCAGAAACATGTCGTACGTGCCGTCAAGGCCGTTCCTCTGCTACTTCCTATCAGGACAGCTTTTCATGATCATCCTATCTCAACGCTCTCAGTTATGGACTGAGTGTCACTCCAGTTTTGGGCAGGTCTTCACTGTAAATACCAGACAGGAAAATTTAGACTCCAGGAAGAAACTGAAATCCAAGGGAGAGAATTAAGTTATCAAAGAAATACCTCTTTATCTTTTTCTTTTTGATATGCCACCTCCTATAAGTGCACACGCCCCCGTCAAGCTATCTGAGTATGCTCTGTGCTGAAGGCTTCCGGATGTTTTTCTGTATTCATGAATCCCCTTATCTTGAAAGTCTTCCTGCCAAAACTCTACCCAGCTCTTCAGAATCCAACACAAATCACCTTTCTCTGTCATGTCTTTTATTGTCTTCCCATACCTGAGAGGAACAGAATCATCCATCTGTGTGCTCTTGTACCTCTGTAACTTTATTACAAATCCATTTTTCTTCTGTAACTTAAAAAACAATATGCAATAAGTGTTTTATTTTACTTCGCTTTTTGGAAATTGGTGTGGATACCATGACACCTAATTTTATTAAGAGTTCACTACTACTTAGAAGTGTTCTCTTTTTTTATCATTTAAGGTCAAATATACTTTTTTTTTTTTTGAGACAGAGTCTTGCTCTGTTGCCCAGGCTGGAGTGCAGTGGTGTGATCTAGGCTGACTGCAACCTCTGCCTCCCAGGTTCAAGCAATTATCATGTCTCAGCCTCCTGAGTAGCTGGGATTATGGGTTTGAACTACCACCTATAGTAGTTTTAGTAGAGATGGGGTTTTGCTATGTTAGCCAGCCTGGTCTCAAACTCTTTGCCTGAAGTCATCCACCCACCTCGGCCTCCCAAAGTGCTGGGATTACAGGTGTGAGCCGCCATGCATAGCCCAAATATACTTTTTTAATTTGATGAGTCCCCCACCTCTTGAATTCCTTTTCCTTTAATATTTAATCTGAGCATTGCTTCCAGATACCTTTTATATAAAGGCCATCTCTATCACTTCAGTCTTCCACTGAAAGCATTTTAATAACTCTGCATTGCTCTTGGGACAAAGCACAAAAAGATACAGTTAAAATTTAAAGGCATTGTGTCTAAGGAAAAATTAGAATTCTACAGTACTAGAATTTTGTATTGCCTCTGTACAGCTTGAGCTCACACATTTAGATGCTTTACTGTTCTAGGTTAACATTAAAAAGAACTCTCGACTCATCATAATTTGTTGATATCTGGAGAGCAGAATTCTAATTTATCACATCAGAGTGTGATTGCAGAAGCTTGCGTTCTTTGTTGATGATTAGGATGTGTTTTCTTGTCCAGTCTTGCTCATTAGAAAGACAGTTTGGGGTCTTATACAGAGAATGAACTGGTAGTTTTAGAGATAATAGGATTGGGGAAAATGCCATATTCTACTTTACACCACACTAAGAAACTGAAAGGGACATTAATTTCTTTAAAGAGCATCCCCACCTACATAGTTGAACACTATCTTTTTTCTATGTCCTTAATCAATTTCTATTCTGACTTGACTTCATGCTGAGCTTCCATCTCGCTGAAAATTCCCTGAGCCACTGTCAGCATGAAGACTGTTGACACTTGGTGCCTGGTCCTGCACTTCTGGACACAAACCCTACTCATATGACTCTTAGCTTGGAGCCAGCGTTCCCCAAAGTTAGGCAAGATTTCTAATGCCTTAAAAGGGAAAGGTAGGGTAAAAATAATTAAGTCCAATATCCTTTCCTTTTTAAACTTTTTAAACGCTTCTTTCTTTGTCTTTATTATGTGAAATTGACTTCTTTGTGTGTTTCAGACAACTTGTAGGAACAAATTGTTATTCATCCAGTTAACAAAGTGGCATTTCTCTCCACATTGTTATTTTTTTCCTTAAAAAGGGATTTATTTCTGCAGGCCTGGCTTTACTGTTTTGTTTTCTTAAGACTTTGCTAGATGAAATGGTTAAGAGCACTGAACTTCATTATTCTTTAATATAAAGAACCAGACTCAGATTTGACTAATTTTCCTCAAATTATTCAGGTCTTGAACTATACGTGTCAGCTAAGTTGCTTCTAATATGAAAGGGACTGTTGATGAAAAGATAAAAGGGGAGAAAATCTAGAATGACATAGAAAAGTTGGAAAGACCCAGAAAGATTTTATACATGACCAGGGGATAATAAGGTGGAAGGAGTTATACTAGATACCTCATTCTAATATACTAATGATAATATTGTCATTTAAAAATACAATTTACTACATAAAAAACAACTTTTAAATAGAATGTTACAAGCATATTCAAAAGTAGAGAGACTACAGTAATCAACCCACTGTGCCAATCTTCCAGCTTCAATAATTAGCAATATATGGCCAGGGCCAACTCTTTTCTTCTACACAGTACTCCTTTCCCACAAGCACTGGATTATTTCAAAACAAGACAAAAATATCTCTGCATGTACTAAATTAATATTCAGTATTAAAGATGATTCTTGAAATATGAGATTTTAAGAGATCAGTCTGATATTATAAAAGAATAAGAAGCCAGTTTTATTTTAATCAACTATATTAAGGTATAATACATGTGCAGTAATAAGTGATCATCTTAAGTGTATATTTGGATGAGATTAGAGAAAGTTACCTACCATGTTCCTACCATTAAGTCAAGCTCTAACATATTTCCACAACTACACCAAGTTCTCTTATAGCTCTCCCTAGTTGCCCTAAACACATGCCACCCCCACCCCAAGCCCCAGAAAAAAACCACTTTTCTGCTTTCTGGCCCATAGATTCTATTTCTTTTATCTAGAGCTTTATAAAAATAAAATCATGCGTGAAGGATTTTTGTGTCTGACTTCTTTTGCACAGTGTATTTTTTTTTTTGAAATTTACATGTACTGTGAATATCAGTAGTTGATCACTTTGTATTGCATCTTTAAAATTCCATTGCATGACAATATCACATTTTACTTCTCCAGCCCATCTGATGGATAATTGTTTTTCTGTTTTGTTTTGTTTTCATTTTATGGAGATAGAGTCTCACTCTGTTGCCCAGGCTGGAGTGCGGTAGTGTAATCTTAGCCACTGCAACCACTGCCTCCCAGAGTCAAGAGATTCTCATGCCTCGGCCTCCCAAATAGCTGGGATTACAGGCGTGCTCCACCACACCCAGCTATTTTTTATATTTTTAGTAGAGATGGGGTTTCATCATGTTGGCCAAGCTAGTCTTGAACTCCCAACCTCAGGTGATCTACCCTCCTCAGCCTCCCAAAGGGTGATAATTGAGTTTTTTCTTTCCCAGTTTGGGGTGACTATGGATAGTTTCTGTGAACATTCATGTGCAAGTTTCTGTGTAGACATGTATTTTTCACTTCTCTTTGATAAAGAAGTAGGAGTATAATTGCTCAGGGGTATATTGAGTATGTGTTTAGCTATGTAATAAATGTTCTATCGTGTGTTTTCTAAATGGGTTGTACCACATCACATTCTCATCAGCAGTGTATGAGAATTACAGTTGCTTCCCATCTCTGCCAACGTAGATGTAGTATGTTGTTCTAATTTTAGCCATTCTTATAGATATGGAATAGTATCTTATTATGGCTTTCATTTGCATTTTCCTAATTACTAATTTTGTTTAGCATCTTTTTCATGGGATTACTAGACTCCTCAAATTTTAATCACCATTTGTTCAACTCAGTGAGGCAACCAATCTCACTGTGGGTTCTCTTTTCTCTACCCATTTTTCCATAAATTTCTTCAAAAATAGAAAGCTCAGGCGAGGTGCAGTGGCTTACCCTGTAATCCCAATACCTTGGGAGGCTGTGGAGGGAAGATCACTTGAGCCCAAGAGTTTGAGACCAGCCTGGTCAACAGAGGGAAACCCCATCTCTACAATTTTTTTTTAATGAGCTGGGCACGGTGGTACACTTTATAGTCCCAGCTACTTGGGAGGCTGACGTTGGAGGACTGCTTCAGCCTAGGAGGGGAAGGCTGCAGTGAACCAGGATCACTCCACTGCACCCCAGCCTGGGTGACAGAGCAAGATCCTGTCAAAAAAAAAAAGCCCAGATGTAGCTTTTCCTTCTCACATTTATCACAGTCTTGAACTGCCTGTTGTCCAATTCTTGAAAACAGTTATTTTATTTTAGTCGTTTTTTTTTTTTTTTGAGGGGGTGTGGCGAGGATGTAGGTTATATTTCATCCTGTTATTCTCCCTTAGATATAATTGGAAATCTAGATTCACTTTTGAGAAATAATTTCTAAATTTTTTTTTTGCTTTATCAAGGGCCAACCCTGGAAAACTCCAGTCAGATTGTATAGAAGAAAATTCTTCGACTGATTGCATCTAGGCTCAGTCTCTGGTGGTGGGAGAATGTGACACCGAGAAATGAAAGGAAAATCATGCCTCCTTGCTGAATTTGGGGAACTCTGCAAAACAAGAATGACAGTGAAAGGGAGGAGGCAAAGCAGTCTTAATCACATCTCCCAGCTTTTCCACCTGGAATTCTATCCTAGAGAATGGAGAGGCACGTTGGTGAAAATGAGTTATGCACAAGACAGGGATTCATTTCACATGTAGCCTTCTACCAGTATTTTAGTGAACTTAGCCTGTCAGTCAGAGGAAAGCCTTACAAATTACTTTTCAATATGGCATAAATAGGACTCCAAGATAGCTGGAGGACTTGGCAATGAGGATGGGATCCCATCATATGGATGAAGGCGGCTCTGTCCGGAGGGTTGCAGCACTCTAGGGCTTCATGGGCATCACAGCCAGACCTCAGAAAAGGCCTCCTTGTCAGCAGGACACAAGAGGAGACCAAGAACAGAGGTGTCTACCTGAGCTTACTAGATCAAGAAAATGCAAATGGCATGCATGCAAGTGGTAAGCCTCACTGTCAATATCAGCTAGGGCTAGGAGCGGGCTAGGAGCACCCAGATGGATAAGGAGCCCCATGCCATAGATCAGAGAAGATAATCAAATACTGGAGACACAGACTCATTCTTCCATTCCGGAGTTCATTTAAACCATGACTCTTTCTTCCCGCTAAACATACACACACACACACACACACACACACACACACACACACGCACACACACACATGCACACACGGGGTGGGAGAGAAAGAATGGGAAACGAAGGTTAACAGGGGAACTTATCCAAAGGAGATTGGACAATGCTTGAATTACATTTAACTTTGTGTTTCTTTTTTATTCATTTATGTATAAGCATAATGCAGGGGGAGGGGCAAGGGTTTGTGAATTTCTAATGACTTGTAAGATTAATAAACTTAGGGAGCCCCTTTGTTTTCTAAGAGCTATTAACCCAGGTGGTGGGTAGTGCAGTTTTCCCACTTCCTATCACGTCTAAAAGATAGGAGAGGCCGGGTATGGGGGCTCACGCCTGTAATCCCAGAACTTTGGGAGGCCGATAGAGGGCGGATCACAAGCTCAGGAGATCGAGACCAACTTGGCCAACATGGTGAAACCCTGTCTCTACTAAAAATACAAAAAAATTAGCTGGGCGTGGTGGTGCATGCCTGTAGTCCCAGCTACTCGGGAGGCTGAGGCAGGAGAATTGCTTGAACCCAGGAGGTAGAGATTGCAGTGAGCCGAGATGGCACCACTGCACTCCAGCCTGAGAGACAGTGCAAGAATCTGTCTCAAAAAAATAAATAAAAGATAGGAGATTTTCTGAAGCAGCAGATGTTAGAAATGTACTGCCTAAGACTATCAATGAGACCAAGGCTAGAGAGATGTGAATAGGGGCACATGTGAGATGCATGGTGAACATCTTCTAGTTTACCATTATTCCGTCATGAGACAGAAGCAGCACCCCTAAATTAGATTCAGTTTCTTCAAGTGCACCTTCTTCCTGCCCAGCAGAAGACAGAATGGCTTCCTGGAGCTGGAGAACATGCTTGGGCCATGGCCTGATGCCTTAAAGCAGAGAATGAAGGTGTAGGAAAATTCTGCAACTCAGCCCTTTTCTTTAGCTCTTTCCTTGTCCAGAGAATGGGGTAGGAATGGGATGGGGGGAATGTCAGAAGGTGACGTGTGCGGTGCAGAGTGGAAGACTGTTGATCCTGCATTTAAAGACATATCCAATAGCAGTTCCATCAACAATCTTCCTATTAGTGTAATCTTATTTCCCATAAACTATTGTTATTATAAGAAATTGATTTTTATCATACTAAGTGTATCTCCACCCCTCCTCCAATATCAAATACTTAATAATGTAACAAAATAATGTCATATATACTGGAAACTAACCATGCAAACACATATCCCACATATATCAGCTATGTTTTCTTTTTATTTCTGTGTCTATATTTTTATTCAATGTATATTTTAATGAATGTAATTCAATAGTATATTGTGAGAATGAGATTATGATTTTAATGTATTTATAATTACTCTTCCCTAGCACAACTAATTTTTTTCTGAGCATTCTTTTAGTTTTTATTTACTATGTCTAGTATCTATTTATCATCAGAGCACATAATTATATATTGTTTTTGTTATTTTCCGTGTTGCTCCCTATTCATCACTTATGACTACTTAATACATAATGGAATTTCTATACCAACATTTCTTAAATACTTTCCTGTTGGATACACAAATAGTTTCTGTTATTCACTATTATACATACAGATCGAGCAGCCCTAATCTGAAATCTAAAACGCTCCAAAATCCAAAAGTTTTTGAGCACCAACATGACACTCTAAGGAAATGCTCCCTGGGGCATTTCACAGTTTGGGATTTTTGGGTTAGGAATGCTCCACAAGTACAAATATTCCAAAATCTGAAAAAAAATCAGAAACCTGAAACACTTCTGATCCCAAACATTCCAGATACAGAATACTCAACCTGTAATGCTACAGCGATCATTTTCCTAGGAATGCCATTTTTTTAACTTTAAATTATTTTCATGAAATAATTTATGAGTGAGATTACTGGGTCCACAGATATGAATATATTTAAGGACCCAATATAGGTACAGGTCAGATTGGTGATTTGCTGGGCTGTACATATTTACAGGACCACTAGAAAATATAAATTTATTAGTTCTTTTTCCAAGTCTCATCATTTTTTTATTAATTATAATTGCAGCTAGTGCAACCTGTGTCATTTTTGTTTTTATTTGTGTTTCTTTGAGTGTTATTGAGATAAAAGATACATGGTACTTACTCTTTGAAAATTAGTGTGGCTTAATCAGAAAAATCACCTAAGTGTCAGACAAGCAGATTCAAATCCCAACTCAGGCCTCTTCCTGCTGTATGTTAAGTGGATGAGTCTCTCACAAAAATAGTTTCTTCATTGGTAAAATGGTAACAATGTGTCTCCTTTACAAGCTTGTAGAAAAGATTTGGTGAGTTAATCAATGCCTTGTGGTTTGGTGGCCATACAGGACGTTGTTACTCCTCCTCCTTGTCTCTGCTTCTCTAATTTTATCTACCTCCCCTCCTACTCCTGACTTGTTCTTGCATGGATTATCTATTCCAGTTCTTTTGATACAAAGTTTTCTAGACCCCACTTTCTCATGCCAGAATTTACGTTAATAGGGGCCAATTATCAGTGTTCTCTAGAAACCCTATCTCTCAATAGCAAGTGCTGAATTAGATTGCAAATCACTGAGGTCAGTTCGGTTCACCCCATGAGTTTCCTTGTGTTCACCCAACCAAATTTACATTAAAAATTAATACTTTTCCATAAATTGCTTGTTTTTGAATGCTCTCTAAAGTCCAGTTTCTCTTTTAAACATATTATCCAAGTTTTTGCCCATTAGGTTTCTCGGAGACTTTTTGATTTGTTTTTCTGCTTTTTTGTCTTGGTTTCAGATAATACTTCAGCTTAATCTTCTATCTGTTACCTCCCACCCAAGAACAACAAGCTTAATTATTGTAATAACAAGTGTAGTTTGTCAAGCAATTGCAAGACAAGATCATTGCTAGAAGTTACATCTCAGAATGGTACTGCCACTTGGATTTTGTCTGTCTCATACCCAGAGTCTGCTTTCTAGGCATTATTGCTCATTGTCTGGAAATTGGTTTCTATCTTGAGGGCATTTGTAGCAGAAACTGCCTTTTAAAGCAATCACTCTTCTTTGAAGCCAAAAGTAATTTCTAATAAGTTATAAGGTACCAGAAAGCCAGTAACAAGCATACAGTTTCTCAATTGGAAAAGCATTAGAAATATCAAATTCTATCCTCTTTCATGAGGGAGAGGCAATTTAGGGGCTGCCAAAAGATTCTCTAGTCTCTCACCTTCATGATAAGACATTGAGCTGTGTAGGAAATATTCTAAGCAGTTCCACTTTAGGAATTTAAAAGTATAAATGGGAGGGGGGAAGAGGAAGGGGAAAAACTGCTCAGCAGTCTTCCCAGCTTCAACAACTGTATTTCACAACCTCTGGAGAATGTCAGAGGCTCCTTTAGATATTATTTTGCATGAGTCTTCTCTTATTAAGTGTCATAAAGAAGGTTTCTTTATTTTTGCATTATTAAGCCCATTTTCCCCCCATATCCATGCCCACTATCCTTGTTTTCACCCGTTACAAAGAGTGCTGGCCTTTTTCTACCTGAGTAGACAAGGCAGTTCTAACTTCTTATCAGCATCGAAGACCCTTGCCCCAGACACTACACCAGCAGAGTTACTAAAGTACTAAGGATTCCAGAGGCGGAAATCACAAAGCTTGAGAGAAGCTCATATATAACAATTAAGTCTACAGGGGAAAATTGAGGATCATACACAGCTGGATTCAGACAGAATGACCAGTTTTTCTGTAGTTGCTGGACAGTACAATGTAGCCTGAAATGTCTGCCATGTGGATTACAGAGAAGTCTATTTTTGAAACTCACAAGGTGAAAAAATGTGGACCTGATCACCGTGTAGTGTGTCTGCCCCATGCTTGCAGTTATGACATTGGAAACAGGAAGGGTGAGACTGGAAACAGTCCATTTCTGCCCAGAGCCCATTCTGTAGCACATAACAGCAAAACACTGTCAAGAAATAGTGTCTGTGGTGGTCATACTACATTCATCATTGTGCCACACTTAAATTCTTCAAGAACCCTGGCATCACAACTCTCCTTGGGATGAAAGGAGGACGGGTCCCTAGTTTTAGCCTCTACTCCCAGTCTTCACAAATCACCCTGTGGCATTGGGCAAGCTCGTTAACCTTAGTCTCCCCTAGCACATGGTAGAGGTGAACTTACACTGCCCAACCCGTAGAGAGATTGTAAAACCAGAATGAGATAATGTGTGCAAAGGATTTTGGAACGAGTTTCCAGTTCTGAAAATTCTTGGGGTGTGTGCTTTCCTTTGTACCGTTAGGCTGATTTGCAGTCATTTAAATCTATAAAAGGATATTCTGCCACATCGTGTGTGTAAGTTTGATTTTCCTCATGTTGTTGTGAGCCCCCATTGGGGCAGCTTTCAGAACATGACACTCCTTCCCTCACAGCTTCCTGCATGGGAGTGTGACAGCTAGATCTCTTTCTCCTCCCTCCCCATCCCATTTCCCTTTGTCGGTCACTCTCCTACACTGCATGCAAGACTCAGGTTAAAGACCGTCTGCTCTGTGATGTCACCTTCTTACCTAACTCTGTGCACCTGGGACTGGCAATGATTTAGCTTTCCATATCCTAGATGGGAGTGATCTACATCTAACTTGGCCTCTTTCCCTCATGAGACTTGGCTTTTTAAGAACAGGACTAAGCCTCTACTTAATATTTTAACCCAATACCTGCTTCATATTATTTGCTTAGTAAATATTGCTCAAAGTGATGAGTGAATGTCAAAGACTTGTCACTATGAAATAAATAGAATTGGTAAAGTGAGTGATTCTTAAATTATTTGCTATAAAATTTTAGGGGAAACTCATACCTAGTTGTGTCCTTTGTTTTGTGCTTCTATAACAAAATGCCACAGACTGGGTTATTTACAATCAACAGACATGTATTGGCTTGTAATTCCGGGGGCTGGGAAGTCTCAGAGCAAGGCGCTAGTATCTGGCCTTCTTGCTGAGTCACTACGTAGCAGAAGAATGCAGTGTTTTCACATGGCAGAAGGCAGAAAAGCAAAAGAGGAATAGAGGGAGGAAGGGGACAAACTCGACCTTTGGCAACAGCATTCTCCCACCCCTCAGGTCACAGCCCTCATGGCCTAATCACCTCTTAAAGGACCCACCTCTTACTACTGTTATACTGGCAATTAAACTTCAATATGAGTTTTGAAAACAATAGTCATTCTATATAAAACCATAGCAGCTTTATACCAACCTAATAATACAAATGTATGTATGCTATGTGTACATATTTGTGGAGGAAGCTTATAACGTACTCCCAATTATTGGAAGTTTCAAACTGAGGACAGGTGACCATATGATGGAAACTGAGGCATCTGTGTTGAACAGGTGGTTACAGCGTCTCATTGTTTCCTCAGCGGGATACTAACAGGTGTCATAGAATAATATGTAACAAACCTGCACGTTCTGCACACGTACCCCAGAACTTAAATTTTTTAAAAAAAATTTTAATAGAATTTTTTTGATGAAGTATACTTGGAAATCCCGGGATAAATCTCCATTTTTGAAATCTATGATGTAATTAATATTTCATCTCGCAATTCAGTGATCCGAGTGAACAACTTGTTCTTTTATCTTATTTTAAACTTACCCCTTCACTGTTTCATTTTTAGCTTTTGCGGTGACGTGGCACCTGGTCTCCTTCTACCAGGAAAGTTCAACACACAGGACAGTTCTCGATACATTGGATTGGTTTGATGATCTCACCTGCAATAGGTATGTAAAACCTCCAATACATGTTTACTGACACTTTTGAATCATAACTATGGATGTGTATTTGTTCCCGTGGATTGCTGAGAATGGAATCTGCTCTGAGCAATTAAATTCATGAGATGACCTTTGTCAGAGATGACCTTTGTCTTTTCTACTTAGAAGTATAGGTTTGTATTTTGGCATCTACAACTCCTGAAGAATACTTCATTTTCTTTGTAATATGATAAACTCAAATTAAGAGTATAGCCGTTTGAAGAGAGAGGAGAAAGTCTATGCTTATGTGGTTGTGAAAATAATAAGATTTAGCCAAAACTCTATGGAAATCAAATGAATGAAATATAACTGGTACTCTGGTATAAGTGTAGTATCTGTAGTCCAAAATTCTTACAGAAAAAATATCAACTTCTTTCCATCCCCAAATTAATCCCTGCTTAGAGAAAATTGTGTAATAAATCACAGAATGACTACATACGTGACTCAATTAATAGAATTATATCAATTAATTGACTACTCAAACACTTACATTTTGTGACAGTTATTCCTTTTGTGTATGACAACATAAATATTACATAAGAACAAAAAATGTACATTTGATGATACTCCCGATCTTAGGTGATCCGCCTGCCTCGGCCTCCCAATGTGTAATTAATTATCTTGAAGGGGATATTCTGAAAGTAGATTCTCCCAATATGTAAATGTAACAGCCTGTAGCTTCTGTCTAATTCAGACTTATTTGGATGAGCACTGTTTGTGAGTAGGTAACATAGATAGGTAGGTAGGTAGATAGATTAGATAGATAGATAGATAGATAGATAGATAGATAGACAGATAGATAGATGAGACATAGGTATCTCACTACACCTATTACATAATATATGCATGTTTGTGTGTGTTTGTATATATAGTATGCAATGACTAAGGGATACTTTATTACAAGATTGATTGCTTACTTGTATGCAACTTCTAAAAATATTGTTAGAAATATAGCAGGCTTGTTAAAATACTGGTACATATTTGGAAAAGTGCCCCATAAATTCTATTTTCAACAGGAAAAATATATAACAACTCACCTGCCTCAGCCTCCTCCCCAGCCCCAAAAAAAGCCTGTTGAAAATCAAGTTTGGGAAGTTGGGAAGTAGCGCAGAAAAGAATTAACCAATGTGAGTTCAAGACCTGGCTCTACTACTTAACAAAGGCCTTGGGAAGGTTTCTATACTTCCTTGGGGAAAGTGTTATGATTTAAATTAGAAAGGGAAGAAAGGAGAGTGAGAGAGCGTAGATAAATTCGCCTTAAATTGCAATGTCCCAACTGTACCTGGTCACGTTTATTCTTAGAGCTGTGTGTAGTAATTAACGGATATGTTTCTAAGGTTCTCCAAAGAGTTTTACTTTTACATTCTGTGAGAGTCTGAAATCCACAATAAGAGATGAATGTCCCTGATTCAAGGCAGAAATCGCAACTGGTCATCTACTGGTTGGATCCACCTTAGTTCATTTATTTTATTATTTATTTTGGGCCTACATAAATTTATATGCATGATCATTAAGAAGCTGCCAAATCGAAAAATCAGGACAGTTCACATAAAAAATCTGGATTCCCAGTCTTCTCTTTCACTGTAAATGGTCAGAAATTCTTCCTGTAAATTTCTACGTCTAACCCATCCAGTCCGCAGTCCACTCTGAGCCAGGAGGTCTCAGCCCTCACTGGTGCTCAGGCTTCACCGCAGAAAGTTAAATCAGAACCTCCTAGAGTGGACCTCGGGCTTCAGAATGTTTACAAAGTTCCTCACATTATTGCAGTGTGCAGCCACTGCTGTCATACCCTCACTTCTCTTTGTGTAAAAACATCCCCCGAGTCTAAGTTACATTCATTACTTCCTCATCTCACCACTCTTCTCTAATAGTCCCTAAGTCATCTTATTTCTATTCTTGTACTATTCAATCCATGCTTCATCCAACAACCAGAGTAATTGTCTTTACAGAAAATATCTGGTTGACTCCTGCTTCACCATCTTCAATAATAACAGTAATAATAATAATAATTTAGGGTGATCATTTATACTTAGGTTGAATAAAGAATCTGACTTCAGGCTTTGTTGAAGGATTGAGTCATTAAAGCATTAAATTTTAGGAGCAATTGGAAGAAAGCATACAAAAGCTGTATAAGTACCTTCTGCTTGGTCTTCTCCTCCTGGAAGTGACCCATGGTGATCCTTAGGCCGAAAGTAATTCGCAAGTGTGGAAATGACAGACATTGCTGACCTGTCCTACAGATTGCCACCTAACCAGGGTCCTGATCACACCTTACACAGGGAGCGAAGGGATGTTGTAATTTGGCAGTGACACTATGATAAGATTAATTTTATGTCATAGCTACCAAAGTGTATTAAATGTCTCTCCTTCCTAAGCCGCATGATTTACCCAATAAAATTTGATATGGGTGAATTTTTAGGCAGAATAGCAGGATTTGGTGTGTATGTGGTTGGAGTGCTTATAGCTGAGGTCTTTTCTCCTACTGCTCAGACATGTGAATGACCTTCCTTCCCACGAATGAATAACATTTTATTTGAACTGCAGAAGAGATCTTTTTTTCCTTCTAAGTAACTGTATAAACCATTTGTATTAGTCCCTTTTCAGGCTGCTAATTAAGACATATCCAAGACTGGGAAGAAAAAAGAGTTTAATTGGACTTACAGTTCCACCCAGCTGGGGAGGCCTCAGAATCATGGCAGGAGGCGAAAGGCACTTCTTACATGGCAGCAGCAAGAGAAAAATGAGGAGGAAGCAAAAGCAGAAACGCCTGATAAACCCATCAGATCTCTTGAGACTTATTCACTCTGACAAGAATAGCACAGGAATGACTGGCCCCATGATTCAGTTACCTCCCCTTGGGTCCCTCCCACAACACGTGTGAATTTTGGGAGATACCTTTCAAGTCAAGATTTGGGTGGGGACACAGCCAAACTATATCATTCCACCCCTGGCTCCTCCAAATCTCACGTTCTCACATTTCAAAACCACTCATGCCTTCCTAACAGTCCCCCAAAGTCGTAACTTATTTTAGAATTAACCCAGAAGTCCACAGTCCAAAGTCTCATCTGAGACAAGGCAGGTCCCTTTGCCTATGAGCCTGTAAATCAAAAGCAAGCTAGTTACTTTCTAGATATAATGGGGGTACAGGTATTGGGTAAATACAGCCATTCCAAGTGGGAGAAATTGACCAAAACAAAGGGGTTACAGGGCCAATGCAAGTCCAAAATCCAGTGGAGCAGTCAAATATTAAAGCTCCAAAATGAACTCCTTTGACTCCATGTCTCACATCCAGGTCATGCTTATGTAAGAGGTGGGTTCCCATGGTCTTGGGCAGCTCCACCCCTGTGGCTTTACAGGGTACAGCCTCCCTCCTGGCCGCTTTCACAGGCTGGCATTGAGTGTCTGTGGCTTTTCCAGGTTCACGGTGCAAGCTGTTGGTGGATCTACCATTCTAGGATCTGGAGGACAGTGGCCCTCTTCTCACAGCTCCACTAGGCAGTACCCCAGTAAGGACTCTGTGTGGGGGCTCTGACCCCACATCTCCCTTTCGCACTGTCCTAGCAGAGGTTCTCCATGGGGGCCCCATCCCTGTGGCAAACTTTTGCCTGGGCATCCAGGTGTTTCCATACATCTCCTGAAATCTAGGCGGAGGTTCCCAAACCTCAGTTCTTGACTTCTGTGCACTTGCGGGCTCAGCACCACCTGAAAATCACCAAGGCCTGGGGCTTCCACCCTCTGAAGCCACATCCAGAGCTCTATGTTGGTCTCTTTCAGCCATGCCTGGAGCAGCTGGGACACAAGGCACCAAGTCCATAAGCTGTACACAGCACAGGGACCCAAGGCCCTGCCCACGAAACCACTTTTTCCTTCTGAGCCTCTAGGCCTGTGATGAGAGGGGCTGCCATGAAGGTCTTTGACATGGCCTGGGGACATTTTCCTCATGGTCTTGGGGATTCACATTAGACTTCTTGCTACCTATGCAAATTTCTATAGCAGCTTGAATTTCTCCTCAAAAAATGGGTTTTTCTTTTCTACTGCATTGTCAGGCTGCAAATTTTCTGAATTTGTATGCTCTGTTTCTCTTTCAAAATGGAATGCTTTTAAAAGCAACCAAGTCACCTTTTGAATGCTTTCCTGCTTAGAATTTTCTTCCACCAGATACCCTAAATCATCTCTCTCAAGTTCAAAGTTTCACAAACCTCTAGGGCAGGGGCAAAATGCCGCCAGCCTCTTTGCTAAAACATAAGAAGAGTCAGTTCTCAACAAGTTCCTCATCTCCATCGGAGACCACCTCAGCCTGGACCTTATTGTTCATATCACTATCAGCATTTTTGTCAAAGCAATTCAACAAATCTCTAGGAGGTTCCAAACTTTCCTACATTTTCCTGTCTTCTTCTGAGCCCTCCAAACTGTTCCAACCTCTGCTTGTTACCCAGTTTCAAAGTTGCCTCCTAATTTTCAGGTATCTTTTCAGCAACACCCCATTCTGCTGGTACCAATTTACTCTATCAGTCAGTTTTCAGGCTGATAATAAAGACATACCTGAGACTGGGAAGAAAAAAGGGGTTTAATTGGACTCACAATTCCATATGGCTGGGGAGGCCTCATAATCACGGTGGGAGGCAAAAGGCACTTCTTACATTGTGGTGGCAAGAAAAATCAGGAGGAAGCAAAAGCAGAAACTCCTGATAAACCCATCAGATCTCATGAGATTTTTTTCACTATCAAGAGAATAGCATGGGAATGACTGGCCCCATGATTCAATTACCTCCCCCTGGGTCCCTCCCACAACACATGGGAATTCTGGGAGATGTGATTCAAGTTGAGATTTGGGTGGGGATACAGCTAAACCATATCACCATTGTTTTAGCTACTGAAATCTTTCCTGTAGACTCTCATGTGGGTGGTTGGGTAGTTACATTTCTCATTGAAAGGAAAGAAGATGGGGTGTCATAAGAAGGTTTTCTTCAGAGAAGCTGCCTTTAGAGATATTTTAATTGGGATTTATAAATAAATTGATAAATTCAAACCACATGGAAGCTAAGTGCAAATTTGGGTCTATGCCAACACCCCTGGTGCATGGCACAATTAATTATTGTTTTATCCTGGTAACAACTTTGTCTTCAACATGAACCCATCAATGTTTCACGATTTACAGTATAAGAAAGGTAAAGGCCCTGTGTTTAAAAATGTAACTAAAAACATGTATATGACATTGAAGTAGCTGACCAATAAAGATGTTATAAATTAGGCTGGGTGCAGTGGCTCATGCCTGTAACCCCAGCACTTTGGGAGGCCAAGGTGAGCGACTCAATTGAAACCAAGAATTGAGACCAGCCTGAGCTGAGCATAGTGACACAAAAGAAATTTTAAAATATGCTTGGTGTGGTGGTGCACACCTGTAGTCTAAAATACTTGGAGGCTAAGGTGGGAGGATGGCTGGAGCCCAGGAGGTCAAGACTACAGTGAGCTATGATCACGCCTCTGCACTCCAGCCTGGGAGCAAGAACTGGTCTCAAAAGAAAAAAAAAAGATGTTATAAGCTGTTGATCAACATGTGAGGCATGGTTGCCTTCTTTATTCTAACTTATTTTCATCAGCAAAGCTAAAGTGTGTTTGTGGATCTAATTTACCCCAATAATATGCCTGTGCAGAGCTATTCTGTGTTTAAGAAAACAGTTGATCTTTTAAGCTTCCCCTTAAATACTTATTTTGGGATAAAAACGGGTACCAAAATACAGAGACACACAAACACATACTCACTGAACATCTTTAGAGACACATTACAGAACAGTGCTTATTAATGAGATATCTCTGTGTTTTCTTTTGCGATCAAGATGGACTAGCCTTGTGTACAATTCCTCTCCTTCTTGAATAGAGCGGTAATGAGGTCACAGATTCCTTTCATGCCATTTTAGGAATTTCTTTGAAAGGATTCAGGCAGCGATGTCCCTTATATGTTAGAGTTGTGCATTAGTACAGGCAAAGCCTTTCAACTAATGTAAAGCACCATTTTTTTTCTTCTAAATTCCTTATATCCTTGAATGTCTGGGTTCAGAATAAAGGAAGATTAAAATCTCTGAAAAATCCATCATTTTGCCACTACATGGAAGAGCTATTGGGAGAGAAATTAATAGTGCCTGAAATTAACCTTGGATTAAGCTTACTTCATCTTGAATTTTCTCCTATTTGTTTTATTTGCTGTTAACTCCTTTTAATCAGAGAGTTTCTCTAAAACTGACATGCAATTGGTTAGGATTCATTTAAAAAAAACTAACTTAAAATATAAATGTGCCCTATGTTTATTATAGGGCAGATAAAACATGGACACTTGGTAATTTTGAGTTGATCATTCAGATTTGTATTATTTTATATTAATACAACAAATACTTCAAAAATATATGTTTGTTAATGTCTACTTACTGTTGTGTCAAACTTTTTTTGTATCTGTTATTTCTTGGGTTCCTTTTATTGACTTTTTGTTTTTAATTGACACATGGTAATTGTACATAGTTACGGGGGTAAAGTGTGATGTTTGGATACATGTGTACATTGTATAAAAATTTAATCATATTATTTACCATATCTGTCACCTCATACATTGATTATTTATTTGTGGTAACAACACACGACATCCTGTCTTCTAGCTACTTTGAAATAGACAATACAGTATTTTTAACATTCAGAATCCTCTTTTCTAACTACTTTGAAATAAACAATATAGTATTTTTAGTCACCCTACTGCGTTATAGAACATCAAGACTTATCCCCCCTTTTTAAGTGTAACTTTGTACCTATTGATCAACGTATTGACTTTTGGACGTGATTATTTTGGAACAAAACATGTATTCTCCCAGCATCCTCAACATGTAGGCCGTATTAGACTTTGGTAAATATTTGTGGAATGAGTGAACGAACAATTCACATCCAATGCATTTTTTATTTTAAACACAAGCAGATGAAATTATACCAAAGCTAGGAACTGACTTAACCAGGGAACTAGATGCATGAAGTAAGTAATGAGCGATAAAAATGGTAATTCATCAGATTAAGAGACTGTATCTGGTATGCTCTGCTGAAGCAGAGAGAGAGGCATCATTTTTAAAGGATTTCAGACAAAGTTAAAGGGTCAAAAAAGCTAATACTTTTATTAGCAGCTCATCTAGATTTTATTCAGACATAGCTGCCCACATCTTTTCTCTTCACTATTATTTTTATCTCTAAAGTCTTTTTACTTCTTTCTGCCATATTAAGGAGATGTGCTGTGCTAGGTCTAAAGATTCCTAATTGAGGCCTCTTATCTTTAACAACTTTACTAGAGTCATGTGGACAAACATTGAGAGATAAAATACGGTGGCAGGGCGCAGTGGCTCACACCTATAATCCCAGCAATTTGGGAGGCTGAGGTGGGCAGATCAGCTGAGGTCAGGAGTTCAAGACTAGCTTGACCAACATGGAGAAACCCCATCTCTACCAAAAATACAAAATTAGCCAGGTGTGGTGGTGCATGCCTGTAATCTCAGCTACTTGGGAGGCTAAGGCAGGAGATCACTGAAACTCAGGAGGTGGAGAATGCGGTGAGCTGAGATCGCGCCATTGCACTCCCACCTGGGCAAGAACAACAAAACTCCATCTCAAAAAAAAAAAAAAATGACAGCATCTCTGCAAATGCTAGTCTTGTCTAGAAAGTGCTGTACTTGTGAACAACGGAATAGCTTCTGAAGTTATCCAGTCAGGTAATATATTACCTAAGTAAACTTTCTAAGAAGTATTTGGATCATTCTCTTGCCTATTTTTCTATGAAATCTCTGACTTTTCTTGGCAAAGCTTAAACCCAGTTAAAGACAATATGCTATATTTTGCTTTACTTTTGCATTTTAGAAAAAAAGATAGATGATCCAAGCAATAGGATGGTCTTAACAATAATATAAGCTTTTCACATGTCAAATTATTTTTCTCAGCAATTGTGAAATTTCACTTTGAAGTTAAATTACATTCTCCAGTATAACAACATACTGTGCCTCAGGGAATAAGTAATTCATGTATTTAGGATTCCTAAACCCTATTACCATATGGGGGAAGATTTTTTAAACAAACCATTTCTTTTACCAGAAAAAAAAAAAACCATGGATGGTTCAGTGGTAGAATTCTCACCTCCTGCCACAGAACAATTAAGTAAGTTCCTTCCCCTTTAATGTGCTTGACCAATTTGCTGCTGTAGGGCACTGCTATGACCCAGTCTCTGGGTGAGTCCCCTAACAGGTATTGATGCAGACTTTCTGGCATGCACAGGACATTCCCCCACAACAAAGAATTATCCAGACGCAAATGCCTCGAGGATTGCCTTAAGGATGATACTGGGTAATCCCTGAAATTTTACAAATGCGAATAAGAAAAGATGATGTATGTGCTGGGCACAGTGTCATTAATGTGTCATGAATACTGCTGATATGTATGTAATTAATAGAAGGTCCAGAGCCTTGTAAAACTGTGTTTTTACACATATCATATAACTAAAATTCGAGTAACAATTGACAGTAGTGCTTTTGAAGAATCTATGTTGGGGTGAAAACAGTGTGATACTCAATGAACATAACTTTCAATAATATAGACATTTTTAAATTTCTTTAAATTATTTTGTGTTCTTAGGATAAACTTGCACTGCAATCCTATTTATTCCTTTGATTTTCATATACAATGAAAGTGTATATCACTTTGGTTACAATATTATGATAAATTCACCATTAAGTTAGAATTAAAGATTCCTATTCAAAGATTCAAAAATTAAAGATTGAAAATAATAATTAAAATATACTACCTTCTTTCTAATATGATACTACTACAATTTATTTACAAATTCTCTAACCCTTTCTATGGGAGTTTTAAATAACAATTCAAGTGAAAATGTGATTTAATAATCGCTCAATCTTTTTGTTAAAAAATATGGAATGAGATTTTTGTCAGTTTAGTTTCTTTTTTTCAGAGAAGGATTCCATATTGAAATGTCAAAAATTTAAGATGCAACAGGATAAGGAACCAATTGCTGCCTTAGCTTCAATCACTTCCTTTGTGCACAGAAAGATTTACATTTCAGTTTAGGCTATCTAAATGTTGGTGGCATAAAGGAATGAAAAAAATGAATAAAAATGTAAATTTCTCTAAAGTGTTTTTTAATAAGAGTAAAAAGAATTACAAAATAAAAGGGCTTATGAATTCGGTTTTTAATAATGCTGCACGTTAGAAAACATACAGTTATGCCTCAAATGTATTAACTTTATGTTGGAGGAGGGATTTCCTTTTACTTCAACAACTTTGCACTATGTCTTCAAAGAGTTCTCTCTGAGAGATCCTAACACTGGGATAGCTATTGACTGCGTATTCTATGCCAAACATTCTTTCAGGCACTGAGGCTAAGAAAGCAAATTGAAAAGTCTGTGCCTTTATTGAGATAGAGGTTATTTATATATATATTAATTTTTTATTGCACTTTAGGTTCTGGGGTACATGTGCAGATCATGCAGGATTGTTGCATAGGTACATACACGGCAATGTGGTTTGCTGCCTCCATCCTCGTCACCTGTATCTGGTATTTCTCCCCATGTTATCTCTCCCCATATTATCCCTCCCCAACTCCCTACCCCACACTGTCCATTGAAATGAACTGAAGGAGATGGAGGTTATATTCTGGTAGAGGAAGGCGGAAAGTACTGAACTACACATGTAAATGTTCAGTGTCCAGGGTATGGACTTCAGTGAGGAGCTGTCCAATTAGGGGAGATTTGGGAATATTCCACATTATTTTATGCCAGTCAAAGCTTTGGGAGAGGCAAGATTGCCCAGGGAGAGCACATAGAGTGAGAGGAGACAAGGACCCTAGAACTGCCCATGCTTCTGAGCCCATAAGGTCCTAGAACATCCTAAAGGATCACTTGACTCTAAAACAGAGAGAGTTGTTGGGTGGAGTTCTCCTTTTCTTCAAAGGCAATATATTCTCCTTCTGCCATACCACCCAGAATTTCATGAATTCACATTTCAATTTATTTCTCCAACTTAGTATGAAAGCAAGTTTTTGGAGATATAATACTTGAAATTTTTTTCTCTCTCTCTTTCTTTCTTTCTTTCTTTCTTTCTTTCTTTTTTTTTTTTTTTCGAGACAGAGTCTCTCACTCTGTCACCAGGCTGGAGTGCAGTGGCATGGTCTCAGCTCACTGCAACCTCCACCTCCCTGGTTCAAGTGATTCTTCTGCCTCAGACTCCCGAGGAGCTGGGACTATAGGAACACGCCACTGTGCCTGGCTAACATTTTTTTTTAGTAGACACGGGGTTTCACCATGTTGGCCAGGATGGTCTCAATCTCCTGACCTCATGATCCACCTGCCTCGGACTCCCAAAGTGCTGTGATTATAGGTGTGAGCCACAGTGCCTGGCCCTGAAATTTCTAAATTAATCCCAGCTAGGCGAAATAATCACCAAGAAAAGGGGCTACATTAACATAAATTGAGCATATTTCACACAAAAGTACTTTCTCATCTTAAGAAAAAAAAATCACTTAAAAATAGGACTGTGTTTCTCAAAATTTACCCCTTATATGGAAATTCACAATAAATGATTTTCTTCTCTGCTTGGGAAAAGATCATCATTTAAAAGAGCTGCATATGGTTGTTTTTGTTAGCATTCCAAGAAATTCAGGATGTTTGTGTCACATGTAGTAGCTGAAAAAATTTAAATATATATTTATTTCTAATTCATCTGCATGTCACAAAGTACCTAAATATATATATAGTGATCTGAGGAGACAGAAATCCAGAGGGTTAATGAGAAATGACAAAGGATTTGGGGTTGAAGTGATTGTGATGTTTGGACCCCAGGTGTGGGTAGCAGAATAGCAGACGCCTTTGGTTAGCTGTGACCATTAGCTATTGGTCTCTAGGCTGGACCAAGGGAACCAAAGAACTTGTATCGCTCAGGAAATTTTGCAGGGCTCTGATGGGAAGTGTCCTGAGCTGAGCCCTTCCTGATGCTGGGGGAATCCAGGAGCATTCAAGTCACTAGACCTCCATGGTCACAGAGTCGGAGCTGGGCAGTGATGAGTTTCAAGGGCAAACTTGAGATTTTTCAGGAAGCATTTGGCTTTTATTTGAAATTTGCAGGATTCCCTCAGATGTAAAAGGAGACATTACTTGCAATGGTTGGGTTGTGAGAGTAATTTTTTTAAATATTGTGGCTCTGCCTTTGTGTTTGCTCAAAGAATTTTGCCTCACTCAACATGTTGTTAGAACATTTTCCTGATTCTTACCAAAAAAAAGAAAATATTTTAAAGGTCAGAAGCTACAAGCTTTTCATCATTTAACCAAGAGACATAGATAATACAGTCTATGTATTCAGTTTAAATAAAATGTCCACTTGAGAATGTAACTATCAAGCTGTTACCTGAAGAAGATTAGAATGTTAAGCTGTGTCCCTCATGCCTATCTGGTGATCTTATCCTATAGTAATTCATCCATTTTAAGCTTTAAGTATTGTTCCTAGGGAGAAAACAGTCACTCATAATTTTAAATGAACCCTAAATGTTTTATGTGGTATTAACATTTTTTTCCTCAGTCACGCCAATGTCTCCTAATTTGGATATATACATAAACAGTGGATGAAATGTCTCTCTCCATGTTCTGATGTGAAGTCGGTTGTCTACTTTAGACTCAGGGCTTACAAGCCCCAAACGACACACCATTTGAGAATGCCCCCTAAAGACTAAGTGTCTGGAAAGATCAATTGTGAAGTCATGAAATCAAAGAGTTCTTATTTTAGTGTTTTGACAAGGATCCTGAGGCAAGAGACCCTAGGGGATGCAATGATCTCAAAATGAGTTAGCGATTTTAAATGTCACCAGTGTCTTATATCAGTTTCCTTGAGACTCCTTTACAGAAATCTACTCCGATTTCCTTCTTCAGTATCTAGGGAGGGGTCTTGCTCTTAGGCATCTTGAGCAAAACAGTAATATCTTCCAGAAAAATAAGAGGCTGGTATCAGACAGGCAGGGAGATACATTTAGGCATGTGTGTTTTGAAGGACCTAGCCTTGTTCATGATGATACACCTTATCTTCCTGAGAACTTTGTGTATGGGTGGACCAAGTTTTCCTATGGGGCAGAGTATCTATAGAGTTTACATGAATTAAGGTCCAAGAATCAACACATTGGAGTTTAAATCTGCTCAGAGAAGATTTCTCTATCAAAGATAATTAAAAATCTGTGGTTAATTTTTTAAGGAACTCTCCTTGAATAAGACATAGCAACTGAGGTGAAAGAAGGAACTGTGCGTCTCACTGTTTTGAAATATTGTCAGCTATATTCAAAAATAACATGAAAGGACCACAGGGTAATCCTGCTGTTACGCTGAAATCTGATGAGACTCTAATGAGTATATTGGTTCCATTACTCAAGAGGAACATGGAGAATTTGAAGAGGGTTTGCAGGATAATCACAAAAATCAATAGCCTAACAAAAGGCAGGAAAAGTTATGAAAGCTGAAGTGCTTGCCAATGGGAAATTCAATGATCTTTGAACTCAGAAGAGCTACTTGAGGGAAGATGCTAGTGCTGTTTGCTTTTCCTGTAAGGAATAAAACAGACAGCAATAACCAATGTAAAGGCTTTACACTGAAGAAAGGAATAGTTTCTCCATAGCGAAACTTGGAAAGTTGCAGGAATGGGACCTAAACGAGATTGTAGCATTTAATGGTTCAAAGGACCTGGCTAAAGAGAAAACAGATTTTCATCTGTTCGTTTTGGCTTCAGTACATTTTGACCTTATGTTAATTCTTTAATCTTTTCCAACAGTTTCTGTGAATTTTATTCATGTGCTTTGTAAATGTACATCTCAAGGGCGTTTAGGAATAAGAAACCAGATCATGTGCAGTGTTTGTATCCCTACTCTGTGTTCATGCACGCCTGTGCCTCCTCTTTATTTTCCTCACGCTGCTTTGAAGGAAAAGTATGGAGATTGTTACCTTTGGCTTTCTACAAAATCATGTCTACACAGTTCAAAATAGACTCTCTCCAGCTCCTTTTTGTTCACGAGGTTCTAATGATTCTTGGACTCTTCAGAGTATTATGGTCTGAATTTTGAAGCCCCCCAAATTTCTCTGTTAAAGCCCTAACCCCCAAAATGACCATGTTTGGAGACATGGATTTTGGGAGGTAATAAAGGGTAAATGAGGCCATAAGGATAGGATCTCTCTCTCTCTCTCTCTTCCCATCCAAAGACCATGTGAGAAGGTGGCATTCTGCAAGCCAAAGAAGGGAGCCCTAACCGGAAAACAAATTGGCTGAAATCTTCGTCTTGAACTTCCCAGCCTCTAGAACTGTGAAAAACAACTGTCTGTCATTTAAGGCATCCAGTGGCATTTTGTTATGGCAGCCCAAGCAGACTAATATAAAGAGACAAGTTTGCTTCTTGATTGTCATAATTCTATTATTTTTGAGTTGGTTTAATTAGAAGAAACCTTAGAAATTGGAGAGCCTTTCCTTGTAATTGTCTCTCTAGAGGTGAGAGGTGAGAAAACTCAAGTAGTGAGGACAAGGTGAAGGTGGTAGGAAAGGTTTGAGGCAAGCCCACAGTTTGATCATGTCTCATCAGAGTGAAAAGACACTTGGGGTATGCCATACAAGGGAAATGTAGGAATATCCTTTAAGTTGGATTCATTTCATGTTTTAGCGATATTAGATTAGGAGATAGATGTATAGGGTTTCCTTCAATTACATACCTGATGAGGGCTTATTTTTCCAATATGAATAAAAGATGTGTTAGCCTCTGGCTAACATATGAATGGCAGAAACCCACATTTCAGAAAGTTGATTTCCAGTCTCTTTTCACATAGCAATAGTTCATCTATTAGATACTGTGTATTGGGATGCAGTGAGGATTATGCTGTTTGTATGATATGCAAGCTTCAGACCATTAGATATCTTATGGAGCTTAAGAGAGTTAAAGACAAAAAATAAGCACTCCAAAATGTATAACCTAGTTAGAGTATATTTACATATGTCAAAACTAATTGAACTCTTCCACCTCTCAAACTTGTTTTATTCACAAAGAATTAGATCAATATAAACCTGAAAACATATGATTGCGATGAAGACAATTTCACAGTATCTTGAGAAGTGAATTCACACAATGAATGTAAGATCCTCCTCTGCCTCACTGTAGAACAATGCACAAATCATTTGTCACAGGTTCTAGGGAGCTTATCCATTTCAGGCATATAATTATGCCTCTAACTCCAAACACTGGCCTTGGGCAAATGAGCCCTCTAAGTTCAGAATCTTTAAAACGAGGCTCGAGGTTCCAAAAAATAAGGAAAGGTCTTAGATACTATTTGGCAGAAAGTGCTTATGAAATGTGAATTTACTCTTGCATCATGGTGAGTTAATATTTTTTGGCTAGTTGATGTTATAACAGTAGAGATGATTTCCTTTCTTCTGATGTAAAAACATTTTATTTCATTTTTACCTTAAGGATAAGAGCTTAAAAAATCAAAGGGATTAAAATGTTCATTCTCTTGCACATGAGTGAGCATATGAAAATGGAACTGGAGAAAAATTGAGTCATCCTTTGTATTTTAAGATGAAGTTAACATCCTAAAATTATCACACTAATGTTAATCTGTATTTTCAATACAAACAAAAATCAGTTATCTTGTGTTTTAACATACTACTAATATGTATGGGTTGTTTTAACACAAACTACACTTTTATTTTTACCACTCTTTTTTTTCCGCCTTTTAGAGTTATGTATTTATCTTTCACTGGTGTCTGTGCTGTGGACCAAAAAAGGAACCATGGAAATGATGATGCAAAGAAAGATGGAACTGATTATTCGAATATTTCACTTTCATTTTTTGAATGTTTTCCGGTATACAATTTTTATACAGAAAATACCATCTTATTTTTTAATATTTTGTATAGCTTCTTTCTAGACACAGTACTAACAAATTAAAATTGCATTTTGTAGATTGTTACTTAAGAAAATTTAGCTTAGTGCTTAGACATGTTGGCACACTGATATTACTTGCATATTTATTTTGCTTCACTTTCATAAGAAATCTGGGAGGTCCTGAGGGGCTAGTGACTAAAATCATCATCCTTATTTCTCTGTGTTCAGCTATAGTCATTCCCTGGAAAACAATAAAGGTTCAAGTTCAGTTTATGAGCTTCAGTGATAAAAATGCAAAGTTATGCTCTAAGAATTTTTAAAACTATTGTTATAGTTATATGAACTGATTTTCTCCCTTAGAGTACTCATAATTAGAGGAAAGAAAAGGGAAAGAAAACTCGTTTAAACAATTGTTTTTATGAGCCAGAAAAAAAAATGTCATTATCTTGGAAATATTGCTGGTTTGCTATTCTATAATTAGATTTTGAACTAGACTTACACAGTTATTTAACTTTACTTGTTTGGGGAATATGCTTGATACTTTGCATAATTAATGTGCACTAAGTACTTCAAAATGATTTATCTTGATTTTATCCCTTTGTTGTAGTGAATGGATTACCTGTATATGCATTGTTATATATAGTAGCATTACCTCTGTGTTAAACATCACCTTTCCATGTATATGCTAACATATACTCTCCTATGACTGTTATTTACAACACAGAGAACATATAAGCCAGGGCTTAAAGCCATAAGACATGATTTCTGGTCTTAACTTTGTTGTTTGCTAAATGCCTGGCCTTGGGTAGGACATTTCACCTCCCTAAACTCCAGCTTCTGCATCATTAAAATTGAAATAATGATAGCTGTCCTATGGCTTGTCATGATATCTTATATCAAAAATCTTATACCTGCCCTGTGGCTTGTCAAGAAATTTTATATCAAGGCAAAAAGTGCTATCTTTTGTAAACAGTCATGTACCATAAAAAGTGCTGTCTTTTGTAAACTGTAAAGTACTATAAAAATTCATGCTGTCTTCTGAGTGACAGTGTAGGTATCTTGGCTGAAATGTGGACACTGGTGCCTTTCTCCTAGGGTTCATCATTCACCTGTCATTTTTACATGCCTAGTGACTTGGGGTAAGATCCTTAAACTGTATGAGTTTCAATTTCCTCATTTTTAAAATGAGACTTACGAGAACATCTGCTTCCCAGGGCCAAAGTATAGTTTGAACAATAAAAGACATGAAAAGCACCTACAGATGAGCCTGACAGGTAGTCATCATCAAATAAATAATTAATATTATCTGCTTTTAAAGTACACAGATTCAGTAGCATACTGGCATGTTTGTGTACTTGGCATTTGTACAGACTCAGAGTAATATGAGTTATGTGTTAAAATATCTTTTATTTTCATTTTTATGATATTTAGTTTTTCTGTTAACAGAATAATACACAATTGCTGTAAAAACTCAGAATATACAGAGAAGCCTCAGGATGAAAACTAAAACCAGCAGTCATCTAAATAAAATTCTTTTCATTTCCTTTAAATATGACCACTCCAAGGGTAAAATCAGTTCATATAATAGTAGTTTAAAAAAATTTTATAGCCCAAGGTTGATTTTTTATGACCAAAGCTTATAACACAAGTTTGAGCCTTTATTGTTTTTCAGGGAATAACTGTAGCAAGCTCAGGGAACTAAGCATGATAATTTTAGTCAATAGCCCCTCAAAATCTCCTGGATTTCTTGTGAAAATGAAGTAAAATAAATACCCAAGTAATATCAATATGGCAACATGTCTGATATGGTGAGGCTGTGTCCCCACCCAAATCTCATCTTGAATTCCCACATGTTGTGGGAGGGGTCTAGTGGGAGGTAATTGAATCATGGGGGCAGGTCTTTCCCATGCTGTTCTTGTATTGGTGAATGAGTCTCATGAGATCTGGGGGTTTTATAAAGGAGAGTTGCCCCCACAAGCTCTCTCTTTGCCTGCTGCCATCCCTGTAAGATGTGACTTGCTCCTCTCTGCCTTCCGCCATGATTGTGAGGCTTCGCAGCCCGTGGAAGGCCAATTAAATCTCTTTCTTTTGTAAATTGCCCGGTCTTGGGTATGTCTTTATCAGCAGCATGAAAACAGACTAATACAATATCAAAGCAGTAAACTACCAAAATAGAATCACCGTTTAGCGTGTTTTGGAAAGAAAAGTATTACAGTAAAAATGATATCGGGGAAAATAAAGGTTCATAGATGACAAGGATAGAAAGGGGGTGGATTTGAGTGCAGAGAAACCAGTTCCTAAGATCAGAAACCCAGCAAAGGAGGAAGAATTCAAGACATGGAACAGAGAGGGAGGCAATAGATGTTTAAAACTACAGTAGTTTTAAAAAGAACTGAGAATTACTCCACTAGTCCAAAGGCTGAAGAGCTAAAACCTGTGGCCTTGCTCAGGGTAGAGTTGCAGTGATTTCTCCATTGCCTGCCATAGTATTTGGCCACTTTGCTGGCAGGATTGTTTCCAAAGTGGTTTGTAGAGAAGTCTAGAGGTACATATAGAAACCACCTTCCAGTTCTTTCTTTAAAAAAAGAAAAGTAAAATAGGAAAATAAAGAAAACAATTCCGTGAATCATTTTCTTCATATTTGTGGCATCAAAGACCACTGTCCTGGTAGATGGTGAAAGAGAATTGGCAGTACAGAAAAGCAAGCAGGGAAAGGTGACTACATTTCATGTCTCTGGCTTTGTGCAGACAGAATGGAGAATTATTCATACACAAGAGCAATTTTTAAAAAGAGGTTCTGAGAAAGAACTGACAAGCCAAGTTTGTCAAATTCATTTTCTAAAAACAGCCATTAAAAGGAAACTATTATTTTGTAAAATTGTGTACGATGACAGGTATTATGAATGCTATGATGTCTATACTTGACATTACTACATAATTAAGACTAGATTATTTCAAATCTTGAGAAATCACTCTTCTATTTCCTTCTGAAAGGTCATTATTTCTAAATCATTAGTCTAAAAGGAAATATTACAGTACTTGAATAGCATATAGGAAAGGAGCTTACAAGTTTAAAGTAGATTTCTTCTTTAGGTGCTGCAGGAATTTAATTTGAAATTGTGGACCTCTCAAAAGGCAGGAACATGCATATCTGATATCTTGACATTCTAGAATTCTACTCAAACACATCATCTACAGAGAGTGAAAGGGAATCAATTACCTTTCTCATTTTTGGAAGTGAAATACTTAACACTATAAGACTATTAAATTGATCAGCAGTGCATAGCATTTCAGATACAATGAAATGTATCAATAACACACTCCAGTCAAGCATATGCACTTTTGGCAAAGTCAATTCTTCTTTCCCATGGTCAACTGTAGTATCCAGCTGCTGTCTTACGACAGAAACATTGAGTTTAATAAACACTGAGGGCCAACCATGTGTCCTCTGAGCTCTGACCAAGGTATACAGGTGCCACCTCTCCACATGACCAGGGTCTGGGTTGTCTGTGTCCCTCTTGCCTCACAGAGCCACTTGCACTTCAAAAGTAATAAAATGGTCTCTCAATCAATTCTACTTCACAAATTGACTTGCGGGTATATTCTCACAAACTCCCTTTTCTTAGTACAATTCTAAAACTGTATATACTCTTTTATTCAAACCTGGAAAGTAAAGAGTTTTAACAAGAAGAAAAAATGAAACCTTCATAGTTTATCACACTGCATCAACCCCAGTTAACATATTGGCATTTTTCTTTGAAGACTTTTTTTTCTACGTTTTTCTCATCATGATTTTAATAATATTGCATGTGTTGTTTCTGTATTATTATTTCATGTATTAAAAGAATGTTCTGTTTTACTACATAGTTTGGCAAAACTCATTTTCATGTAGTATTATGGACCGAATTGTATTCTTCCAAAACACATATGATGAAGCCTAACTCCCAATGTGATAGTATTTGGAGAGGGGATTCTTGGGAGGTGATTACCCTTGGATGAGGTCCAATAGGATTAGTGCCTCAGTCTTATGCCTTCTTATAAAGGATCAGAGCCCTTATAAGAAGAGATGGCTATCTCTCTTTGTCTTTTCCTGCACACTTGCCCAAAGAAGAGGTCATGTGAAAATGTGTTGAGAAGGTGGCTGTATAAGCCAAGTGACGAGAATCCTCACCAGGAATTGAATGCGCTAGCACCTTGATCTTGGACTTCCCAGACTCCAGAGCTATGAGAGATAAATTTCTCTTGCCTAAATCACCTGATCTGTGGTATTTTGTTATAGCAGCTGGAGTAGAGTAAGACAAGTGGCTATATCATGTGCCATTTAATTTTTTCTCATTGTTCATAACAATAAAATTAATGCATAAAGCATTTTTGTGTATTCCACATTCTTTCCTTTGTTTAAATTTTCAGAAGTGGAATTATTTTATCAAACATAGGAATAAATGTTTATAAATTGGTTATAACAAATTTCATACCCAAAAGAATAAGGAAAACATATTTCTGAAACGTTACAGCATTAAACATGAAAATGTGACCAAAACTCTCTAAATATTAGTTAGAATATCAGAATTATATTTGATAACAGCCTTAAGAATATTGGGAAGAAAATTAGGTTTACGTTCTGTTGTCTTTACTTTTTTTCTAGTCTTAATTTTCATTCTCTTCTCAGGATTCATTTTCTTTCACTCTGGAAGGAAAAAGAAACCTGAATTCCTATGCCTTCAGATAGTTAATTCTTCTTATTTTCTTTCATGGAAGAAAGCTGATATCTGATAAACAGATCCTCACAAAGAAATACCAGATAACAGCTACTGGGCTCTTTGCTCATCAACTTGTATACCTTTCTACCAAGGTACCAGTGTTCCCTTTCTTTCTCCAGTTCTTGAGAACATTAGAATCTTAGCTTTGAAAAGGATCTTGGGGCAATCAACCTGACATCCCATCTAATATATGTGATTCCTTCTATAACATCTTCAGCAGGTGTTCATTTAATGTCAGCATGAGCACATTCAGTGACAAGGAGCTCACTATTTTACAAGTCACTCTAATTTTCAAATGTTCATCTTTGACCATCAGAAAATTGCCCTAAAAAGCAAGTCCTAAACTCTGCCACTTCTGTGCGTTGATGCTGGAACTGCCGTCTGACAGGATTACAAAGAACAAATCTAGTTCCACTTTCATTTGCTAACCCTTCGGAACTTTGAAAAGAGCTATCAAACAAGTTTTCCTTAGGTAAACATTATCAGTTCATCCCATGTCCCCTACAGGCTATGGTTTTGAGTCACACTGGCATCTTAATGGGCATATTGCTATTGGAGACAAAGTCAGGTACCTGTAGCCTGAAGACTTGAGTGTTTGGGAGGAAAATTAAGAAAGACGTGTGGGACGTTACTATTTTACTTTGGCACACTCCTCCTATTTTCATACTCCAAGAAGTGTTTCCTTATCTAAGTTACCTAGCAGCTTTGGGAAGGTTTCAGTTTGTAATTTGTGTGTGAAAGGGCAGCTCCTGTCTTTCACACCACCCTGAACGCACCTGATCTCATCTGAAAGGGCAGCTCCCTTGACTGAACACGTGCTGTAGATATGAGGTGAACAGCCTGGAGGAAAAGAGCTACCATCTCCCTTATCCCAACTATATTCCGCTAAAGGATTATAACCCACCTGACACTTTTACCAACCGTTTTAACCCTTGACTTATTTACTCTTCAGGTGTCTTCTTAACAATAACTAAAGTTCCTAAGATATTTTCTGACTGGCAATGTAGTTGACTAAAGTTCTCTCCTCTCTTTTACTCGTACAGTTAATTTTTTAAGCCAAAGCATAGAACTTTGTACGTAGCACCACTGAGCATCATCTTCCTAAAGTCAGTTCAACTAGGCAGAATTTGGAGGACTTTCTGGTCCTACTTCTGCTAGTTCTTCACTGGATTTTGTGGTTTGCAGACAGCTTTCTCTCTGGCAGGCACTGATAAACTATTGAGCAAGACCAGGCGGAGGGATGCCTGGAGGCATGGCACTGAAAACTCTTGTTTCCCTCTGGGTCCTCCATGCTTCTTTCCCTTCTCTGAATCCTTCCTCATTCACCAAGACTTGTCATCAAGGTGTGCAAGGTTGTCCTTAAAATGACTGTCAGGTTTTCCTTCTCATTCTCATGATTGAGAGCTGTCCCTCATCAAATTAGGTCTAGAGTTTTGCCAGTAATTACGTAGCTTAGCTAGCTGGCTCTTACCTCTCACCTTCTCATCCACCCTGCATAATATTGCCTGATCATTCTCCTAAAATATCACATTCATCACATCTCTTCTGCTCCTGATCTTTTAATAGACTCCAGTGAGAAACGCAGATCCCTCTGTGTAGCATGCAGGCCTTGGTCATCACTTTCCTTCCTAACCCACCCAGTGTTCTGTGCAGCCTGGACTCCAAGAGCCAGAGGCATGTTTGCTCCTTCTCACCCCATTCCTCGCTCATGCTATTCCTTCCATCTGGAATATTCCTCTCTCCTTATCAACTATCCAAATCTTATCTACTCTTTAAAGGCCCGATTTAAACCTCTTTTCTCCATGTACTTTATTTGGTTTTGTTTTTGTTAATCAATCTAAGTCAACTCCTAACGTCTAGATAGTAATTTTTCTATTAATATTATCACTTAATAGGTCTAGTCACATCAAGCTGCTTCTTCTGGGATGCAGGGAAATTTCCTTGAAGAGGGGCAGTTTCATTCAGTGCTTTGGTATAAACCATTTTTCCTCAATAGCGTTAAACAGATGGTTGATGCTTGGCAAATGTTGCTGATCCGTGGTTGACTTGTTTGCCTTTTAAAGGAAGGTAGAACTTAAATTCGTCACTAATCTTGGAATTTCAGTTGAGGGTAAGATTTTGGGGCAATTAATCTATGCCAAGCCATTCTAACAGTATTTCTGAACAGCTTCTTACTTGCCCCCAAAACGTGGCAGTCTTGGATTCAGTTCTGGCATTTGTATGGTTAGCTCTGGTTTTAAAAGCTCTGTACACAACTTCTTCTCTTTGCTGAATAACCTCTCTCTGGGTGCTACTTTTCACAAATTTTCACAAATGTTCATTCAATACACTTTTCCTGTGTTTTCACTTAGGAGTCTAGGAAGGTAAGCATTATCATTTTCCCTTCCCAAATAAAAACTTTAGTATTATAATAGCTTGTGTCTGGCATATTAAATTAACGTCTACCATTTACAAAAAAAATCACCCCTAATTTTAGTATTTTAAAATTACACTTTAAGTTCTGGGGTACATGTGCAGATCGTGCAGGTTTGTTACATAGGTATACATGTGCCATGGTGGTTTGCTACATCCATCCCCTCCGTCATCTGCATTAGGTGTGTCTCCTAATGTTAACCGGCCCCAGTCCCCCCAAGCCTTGCTATCCCTCCCCTAGCCCTGCTACCCCCTCAGACCCTGGAATGTGATGTTCCTCTCCCTATGTCCTTGTGTTCTCATTGTTCAACATCCACTTATGAATGAGAACATGCGGTGTTTGGTTTTCTGTTCTTGTGTCAGTTTGCGGAGAATGATGGTTTCCAGCTGCATCCATGTCCCTACAAAGGACATGAACTCATCCCTTTTGATGGCTGCATAGTATTCCATGGCATATATGTGCCACATTTTCTTTATCCAGTCTATCATTGATGGGTATTGAGTTGCTTCCAAGTCTTTGCTATTGTGAACAGCGCCACAATAAAAATATCTGTGCATGTGTCTTTACAGTAGAATGATTTATAATCCTTTGGGTATATACACAATAATGGGACTGCTGGGTCATATAGTATTTCCGGTTCCAGATCCTTGAGGAACTGCCACACTGTCTTCCACAATGGTTGAACTAATTTATACTCCCACCAACAGTGTAAAAGCATTCCTATTTCTCCACATCCTCTCCAGCGTCTGTTGTCTCCAGATTTTTAAAAGATCACCATTCTAACTGGTGTGAGTTGTTATCTTAATGTTATCTTAATTTCTCTAATGACCAGTGATGATGGGTTTTTTTTCATGTGTTTGTTGGCTGCATAAATGTCTTCTTTTGAGAAGTTCTGTTCATATCCTTCTCCCACTTTTTGATGGAGTTGTTTGTTTTTTTCTTGTAAATTTGTTTAAGTTCTTTGTAGATTCTGGTTATAGCCCTATTAGCCCTTTGTCAGATGTGTAGATTGCATAATTTTTTTCCCCATTCTCTTGGTTGCTGGTTTGTTCTAATGATACATTTTCTGTGCAGAAGCTCTTAAGTTTAATTAGATCCCATTTGTCTGTTTTGACTTTTGTTGCCATTGCTTTTGGTGTTTTAGTCATGAAGTC